>JAUZNK010007068.1:0-25303 GCA_035046665.1 Euphysa ruthae
GAAGACAGTATATGCTGGGTCACGATTCACAAGACCTGCTGAAGCGAGGTATGCACCAATCGAAGGTGAATCTTTAGCGCTAGTGTTTGGACTGGAAAGCTGCAAAATGTTTATCATGGGTTGCCCCAACCTTATTATAGCCGTTGACTTATTATATAGTAAGTAAGAATAATTAGTAAAATATGTACGTAAGTAAGCAAATAAGAAAGTAGGCATGTAAGTAGGTAAGTAATTAATTAAGTAAATAAGTTTGTAAGTAACAAATTATGTACATAAGTATTTAATTAAGTAAATAATTAGGTTATTTGTTATGTAAGTAATTAAGTAGGTAAGTAAATAAAAAAGAAAATTTTAGTAATCATAAATATGTAACTAAGTCAGTAAATAATAAATTAAGTAAGTAACTGAGTAATTAAATAAGTAAGTAAGAAAGCAAGAAGACACGGAGATAAGCAAGCAAGAATACAAGAAAGTAAGTGAGCAAGAGATAAAAGATTTAGAAAGTAAGCAAGCAGGAAAGTAAATATTGCTATGAATATTACAAAACAAGATAATAGACGATAAATAACAAAAACAATGATAAACTTTCAGATAAAAAACAAATGGTGGCCTGGATAGGCACAAAAATTGTCACAACAATATTTCCATTTTGGTTCCGTTATACATCACACGCTTAAGCATAGTCAGAATGATTCAACCGACACAGTAAAAAATAGATAAAAAATTTTTTTACTAAATTATACAGTATATTTATTAGGTCTGCGAACTATATCCAGAGAGCTAAGAAATATGTTTCCTTAATATTATGTTTTAAAACGTTATGGTTTGTGATTGACTTCATTTCATAAGAAAGCCTGTTCCATATTATGTGATATTTTGATGACAGACAATTTTTTTTTCATAGTAGATCTCAACGGTGCATCTAGCTTTCGATGGCTGTTGCTTGGAGGAATTTTTCTATTTTCAGAAATTTTAAAGAATTCAGACATGAAATTTTTGGTTGGGTCTACTACAGAATTTAAATGCATGTGTAGCAGTACTTATTGTTACTGAGTAACAAGATGGGCACTTTTCAAACGGATTTTAACTGATTTGTTAAAATATTTTCCGTTTCTTTTACATTCTTATGCTGAAAAATCAAGCAGGATTCATCTACGTAAAAAAATAATTCATAGCCTTGTTTCATGTTATTAAGATATAGCGAAAACAAAAGTGGTTCTAAATTTATCCTTGTAGTACTTTACATTTCACTATAGGTCATGAGAACGCTCTTAATCAACTTTCACCCTAAATTTTCTATTTGAGAGATAAGACGTGAACCAGAAAACTATATTCTCCGAAAAATTATCTTGATATTCATTTCAATACTGTCGAAAGAGAATTTTTTCTATTCACAGCTATTGTATATTAATTACTGGTAGCGTAAGAAAAGTTGTTATTTGTTGAATTCTGTTGCAGTTTTCTTCTATCAACAACTGCTATATGCCATTTTTAACTTTGGCTTGCTAACAAGCTTGTCATGCTTTCACAAACCTTTGTATATTAGTTATTTTATTAGATCTTTTTTTTTTCAAATCACAAAATAAGGGTGTAAATTAAAGACACTCACCGTCTTCAGAAAAGATAAATAGATAAAACAGAAAGGATGAATATAAATTAAAAATGTAAATTATGCTTATTCAACTCTTTTATAAATTCATAATAATCTTCCTTTTTGCGAATTTTAAAAGTCAAATTGTTAAAAATTTTGCAGCAGCATAATAGTACCACCTTCTCTAACTTTTAATCTAACTTCTAATCGTACTTCTAATCTAACTTCTAATCTTATTTCTAATCGTACTTCTAATCGTACTTCTAATCGCACTTCTAATCTAACTTCTAATCGTACTTCTAATCGCACTTCTAATCTAACTTCTAATCGTACTTCTAATCTAACTTCTAATCGTACTTCTAATCTAACTTCTAATCGTACTTCTAATCGTACTTCTAATCTAACTTCTAATCGCACTTCTAATCTAACTTCTAATCGTACTTCTAATCGTACTTCTAATCTAACTTCTAATCGTACTTCTAATCGTACTTCTAATCGTACTTCTAATCTAACTTCTAATCTTACTTCTAATCTAACTTCTAATCGTACTTCTAATCGAACTTCTAATCGTACTTTTAATCGTACTTCTAATCTAACTTCTAATCGTACTTCTAATCTAACTTCTAATCGTACTTCTAATTTAACTTCTAATCGTACTTCTAATCGAACTTCTAATCGTACTTCTAATCTAACTTCTAATCGTACTTCTAATCTAACTTCTAATCGAACTTCTAATCTAACTTCTGATCGAACTTTTAATTTTAATATTAATAATTTTTTGCTATTATTTCTACAGATTTTAAAACCATTTTATTTACGCTAGCACTTGGCAAGAACCACAAAATCAATGATTTTTGAAAGAAAGATGCTCCTGAAAATATCTTTATTTGACGTATATTTATTTCTTTTTATTTATTTATTATTATATTTATTTTTTTATCATTTTCAATGGTAAACAAATCACGAAATAAGTTCAAGTCACGATTCGACGTAAACGTTATTGTGTTCAATTCATATTATCGAAGCACAAAATATGTAAAAAAAAATAATAATTGAAATGCTGGTAAGGAGTAATGCTAGGTAGGCATGTATCATATTTTAGCTGGTAAATCAAGCAAAAAGGCAATGGCTTTATTTCCAGTTGGGCTACGGGTTATAATCATAATCATAACCATCCTCAATCACTAGGGTTAGGTGTTTATTGACATGACTGATATGATGGAGCGTTGGCTTGGCACCACTGCAGTGAGTCCATTTTTAATACTAAATAAAATGAAGATTAGGCAGTCTAGTCATAAGTGACTGGTACTAAAAAAAAAGTAATCCCAGTATGGAAATCTCACATAAGAGGTAAAGAGCTATGCATTAAACAATTTAGGCAAGCTGGGCAGGGCCGCTATCCTTGAAGTCACTAAACCTATTGCTAATTAATTAATGAAAGGTTATCGTCTAGAAAATTGGCCTTAAGCACGAAAAGGACATGAGTGGAAAAATAAATTCATTCGACTTGAATTGACAATAAATCTTTATATGCAGGAAGAGTTTCACATTAAGTAAAATATCAAGAAACTGCTGAAGCTACCGACATGCAATTTTCCAGAAATACTTTTTCCCGCTTAAAATCTTGAAATTACCGACTTTAATAGAACGGAGTCTGGGTACTAGTCTAAGATTGATAGGAAAAAATTTGCTTTTTTACAATTTTTGACAGCAAGTGTTAGTCGAACAAAATTTTCCATTATATTATTTCAAGCCAAATAGATTTTTTTATACAATTATTTATGTTTATTAAGCTAAGGAATGGAAGAAGATACTGTTGAGATAAATTTAAATGGTTTTGATTTCCAAACTTTTTGCCCTACCCACACCTCGTTGAAAAACTGCTAAGCAAAGCAGAGAAGAACTTTTTGTTTCGTACAAGTTTAGATATAAATAAAACACAGTTGTAAAGTCAAATAAGCCAGTGGTGTAAAAGAAAGTGATATTCCTGAATATGCATCAAAAAGTTAGAAGGAAGTGTTAGTCAACAACAGAAAGGACATCAACTGCTTGCAAGTAGGAAAATATCACCAGCAAAACCACTAGTTAGTGGTAGCAAAGGTGTTTGTTCGAGTAGTTATACAAATCCTATGGACCTGTTGCTATACCTTTTCTAAAAAGGTAACCACAAAGAGCATGTCAATGCGCTGTTGGTTAGTCTGGCATTTGTTGTCATATTATTGTCCTATTTTAATTTTTAAAAAACATTAATGAAATTGGGCAAAGGGTACCAGAGAAAACTTTTACAGAAATTGTTCAGATATGGCAACAAATTCATTCATGTGGCGTGGAAGTGCTCTCTTGAGTGTGATTAGTTTTTTATTCTTCAAACAAAGCATCGAGGATGTGTTTCAGAAAAAAAAAATGAAAATTTAAATTAAGTTTTGAGTTGTATTTTTAATTGTTTTTGACATAACGCCTCACGAAAACAGCCATCAGGGGTTTAATTTCTTTCAATCTTTTTTAAGACTATCGCTAGCTACTAACTCATGAAAACAATGTAGATCTTAATTTTGAAGAAATGACATCAACTCAATACAAGAAATGAGAACATTTTTCAGAGCTTTTGGGTTGAAATTGCGAGAATGTATTAGAAACAGGCTAAAGCAAATCTCATGATTCCTTATAACAACTTGTTATTTGCATACATTACTTTTCTGAAAATTACTGAAATTAAAATATTTTGACGTCACCAGATAAAGTGATGGTATTTTACGACATAGGCAATTCAATCACCATCATCTCGCCACACCAAAATTCCTAAAAATATATAATACATATAATAAATTTATACATATAATAAACAAATGTTATTAGAAAAAATAACTCTGGAAAAAACCTTCCGGAAAAAATCCCCCCAAAAAGAATCTCCCAAGAAATAATCCCCCTAGAAAAAAAATCCTTTAAACAAATAAACGTTTTACTTACAAACAAAACCTTTATCTTCCATCAAAACGCCAAATTATGCACTAATCCTCGAAGGTAGCGAAAATATGGTTAACGGTTTGGAAAATCTTCAACGATAGTCTAAATCCGCTGATCGAAACCGACATATCTGCGTCTGTGAGACGGAGGTTGGTGTCCTCCTTCAGCCTGGAGGATTTCGACCCGGCTCATGGATTGCTCTTTTTTAAATGTATCAAGAAACTTACATAATGGTCGGTGAGAGGTCATGCAAGGTGGATGAAATATAGATATCCTCAAATCAGTCTATAATAACTTCTTCATTGGTCGTTCGTATTATAGTGTCACAACGTTCTTCATTGTACATTCGTCTTACAGTGTCACAACATTCTTCATTGTACGTTCGTCTTATAGTGTCACAACGTTCTTCAAAACATAGATTTTGATCGACTGAAGGAACAAATGCTAAACCGGCAACCATTCACAAATTAGGAAAAATTCCTCATTTGTATCAAACAAATGAGGAATTGATCTCTCCTGTAAACCAGCAGCCTGCATATGTCTCAAATATTTGATATGTAGAAAAAGCAGCCTCTTATTTCAATATCTTCGAAAACAGTGGAAGCTGTATTCATGACAGCAATTTAAAAGTCAAAAAGTATTATTAATCCAGTATTACTCAGTTTGAAACTTCTTGAAATATTCGAGTGTAAGTTTGTTGTGTTTTATTGGGTAACAAAGTATAAACACAGGGTGCTTTACGTTGGTCATATTTAACATGTATTGTGTACAAATGAAAAGCGATTTTGGGGCACACTTTAAAAATACCGTCACCGAACCAGTCCTTCCTCCGATGCGGCGGCCATCAATTAGATGTTTTGTTGAATAAATTAAGATGTGGTTAGCGTTCACCACTACCAAATGAAAGAAACTGTTCAACATTTAGTGTTTACTGGCAATGTTCTGGTAAACCAGGAACTGTTGCTGGGTCGATTGGGTTGAAAAATCGGTTTTCGTCTCCATGCCTTTGTGAACGAATTCCTCACAAATTTTGAATACGAGGCAAACTTGTAGCAGCTATTTCAGACGCATTTGCCAATGCATAGTCAATAGTCAAAGTCCATTCCCTGGTCTGGAAGCCTGTTGTTTAAATTTTTTGTTGCGCATGGAACTTGGATATATTCTAAAATCGTGTCACGTAATCAAATCTAGTGCCAAACATTTAAAAAGTTGGCCGACTCGGCGGGGTATTTACGAGGAGAGACTCATGATATCATATTTTAACTGCTCAACGAAGACGTTTTTGATGGAATTTTTCGGGAAGATTTCACTAATGCAGCAGAAGATGGAATTGATGGTCTACATCAACATACCTATCAAGATATGTTGTTCGCACACTATCAAAACGAGCAAAAGATAGCCTGAAATATAAATCACAAAAGAGTCAGTGCATAATAAATGTACTGTTGTAATGTAATGTTGACCAAACCTTCTACCATAGCTTCTCGACGGTTTTTGAAATTTTTTAAAAGGCGCATTTACGAAAGCCTTTTATTCTAGTCTAATTTTTACGTAGAAAATCACTCTGTTCTGCATGAAGCTGTTTGATTAGGCTTTTGGGAAATACCAGCATAATTTTTCGTTCGTATCTCCTATCCTATACACATACTGCGGGTTTATATCATGATATCATCATTGACAGATTCAATACAAAAAAAAAGAAAAGGAAAAGAAGTCCGGTCTCAACCTGGATATGAAACCGGGGCCTATCGCACCGAAAGCGAGAATCTTGCCACTATACCATTGAGCTAAAATGTAAATATTCACTCCTTTGCCTAGTTTCACCAGAAAATTTGTACCAGTCCAAAAAAGATTGTGATCCCAACTGTAGTTCATCGTTAACAAAGTATTGTTTTATTTTGACCATAAATATTTTCCACAATTCCTGGTTACTACGAGTAAAAAAGGAGCCATTTCTTACTGACTAGGTGTAGTTGTAGCTACGACATTTCCGTCTTTCTGTATAAATATAAAAATCAAATATAAAAGTATAAAATGCTGATTTAGAAATTTTTTTACGTGGTATATACTTTTGCTATATGTAGTATTTACCTCGTGGACAGCGCTTAGTTGTTAGTAGATTTTTCTGTCATATTTATGATTTTATTGTCTACCTGAACTTATTCGTTTGCTATTTATAAACTTCTTGGAAATATTGTTGAAGTTTCCACACAGTTTATTAGTAATCTTAATATACTTTCTAAAAGAAATGGCTAACACAAGTAATACAATTAAAACGCGGAAACGAATTCCTCCTAAAAACAGACACAACATAAAAAAGGTACCAAATACGGATGACAATGATGTGAATGAGATATAATTTTCAAGCTCTAAGAAGCTCTCTGATAAAGATGGTAATCTCGTAGATAATGCTGATTACTTTATTTTATTCAATTTTTCCATTAAAAAAAAAATTATCACTTCTATGTTATTTTGTCCATAATGTCATAGTCATCAGCAGTTGCATATATCAGATGACTTTAACCGGCTTATGAATTTACCCATCAGTTAGAGTTTACATGCATGGAATGTTATTGGGAAGGACATCTAAATTCTTCAAAGGAGTGTTTAAGAGAGAAAAAATTCCAAGGACGACAAACATATGAATCAAATTTTAGAGCGGTTGTTGCGTTTCGTGAAATTGTTCGAGGATATCATGCAATGCAAACATTCACGTAACCTATGAACATGAAAAACATTCCAAGTGAACATGTGCTGGCATGAAAAAAGCAGTTCACGACTTATAGGAGAAAAGTACAGATAGTCCGGCTAAAAAGCGTGTAAAGATCGATGGAGCTTGGCAGAAACGTGGACACGCTTCCCTCAATGGTGTCGTAACAGCTATTGTCGAAGACAAAGTTGTTGATACACAAGCATTTTCTAAACATTTTAAAGGATGTAAAATGTGGAATAATGACAAAGGATCTCTTGGCTATAACAGATGACAAGCTGATCATATCCATCATATAAACCATACAAAATCGTCAGATGGTGAACAATGAATGTGACAAATGTTTAACCTTTGAAAATAATTTAATTTATTCGGAAAATTTAGGAGATGGCTACACTTCTTCTTAATGAAGTTCTTACACATGACCCTTATCAGCACTATTATATTCAACCTATAGTGATGGAATGTGCAGAAAAGACTGGGAAAACGTTTGCTTAAAAACGTTAAATCACATGAGGGGACAAAAATTTCATTTCTGGTATGGGAAAATTTACAGAATATATTATTAATTCCATGCTAAACTATTATAGCATGGAAATTTGAAATAATAAAGGCAATTTTTATTCACTTTGGCATTGTACTGCATTTAATGATCCAGAAAAACGACATGTTATGTGTCCGAGAGATCCTAAGTCGTGGTGTAAATGGCAACTTGACAAATTTAACGGAACGAGTAAATACTTAGATAAAATTTCCATCATAATGTTCATTCACAAAACTATAAATATTCAGCGATTTCTCTGCCGTCTATTTACTTGAAACGTGTCTACACAAAAAACTAAAGGAGCATTTAATTCTATTATTTGGACTCGATGTCCCAAAAATATACTTGTCAGACGTTCAACGTTCGAAACAGGAATTAATTCTGCTGTTAGACATTTTAATGATGGAGCAAATGAAATAAATAATTTTTAGTCAATTCGGGTTGTTTGGTAAAGCAAAATTTGAAAAATTGTTAAACGAGACCAAAAGGTTATTTGTTAAATGAAGAGGAAATCAAGCGACATAGTTTAAAAAGCAACGTAAAAAAGTTAGACCCATAAAAAAGAGGATACTTAGATAAAAAAACAGAGAAAGATGACTCCTATGTTGCTGGAGGCTTTTAACGGATAGTTTATATGGTATTCTTACAGTTGAATCTCTAAATTTTCTCTCTTTTATGTTTTTGCATGTGCGTCAATGAAAAAAATGTCTCTTTTTATTATAAGTTATTAGGAAGAAATTTTCAGAGTATCTTTATGGTATATGTATTTATCATAGGCATTTTCAGATTAAAAATTTGTTTCAGGAATAATCAAAGTAAAAAAACCTAAATCTAACCCGAAAAGAATGAAGGTTTACCGTTTTTCACATAAATTCTGAATAAGAGAGACAAAAAAAATAATCTCATGACAAAATATTTCTACAAATATTTGAAATTTCAAGATCATTGTAGCTCACCAGGAAAAAAAATAAAACAAGTAAAAAATACATTCTGAGTGATCTTAGCATTTTTAAAGCCAATAAAAAAAATTTTTAATTCAGATTTTTATGTTAAATCTTGAAATAATCTTAAAAAATCTATAAATTATCTAAAAATACACTAAGTTTTGGAAAAATATTGAAATGTGATATAAACTTAAGGACTTTAAGCATCACTTTAATTATTCTGCTGCAAGCCTAATATGATATTAAGAAGAGCTAAGTCATTTTGTTTTTCAATGAATCCTTTTGATATTTCTTAGTGTTTTTCTTCTTTTTTCCCTTGTCACTTTTTCTAACCATGTTACTAAGATGATGCAAATCTCTAATTTTCGATGAAGCGGACATTTTGACCCCTTTTTTTACTTCCATGGTTTTTAAAACGCCAAGGTAACCATGACTTCTTTCATTGAAATAAAGAATAGCACTGCAAACTTCCATTTCTAACACATCTTTACTCACAAAATAATTCAAAATAACCCTTCGTTCGCATTTTGCGTTCCACCATGGGTGCACTTATTCAGGAGCTCATCTTTACTCAAATCTTCAAATATCCGAGGTAACAATTCATCTATCCAAAGAGGGATATTTACTTTTGGCTTGTAATCGTTCTTAGTTTATTTAATCGTTTGTTAAAGTTTTCCATTTACACCAACTATCTGGTGTGTTGGGACATAAAATATGCCTACGTTGGTTATCCTTGTAATTAGTTTAGTGGTTCAAAACAGCTCTTATATTTCATTTGGTAAACATTGTCAGTATTTTGACGAATAGCCAAGTTAAAGTAATTCTGCATAGTGTTAATGGCTTGCTCTGTTAGCTTCCCCATTCCTTGCAAACTCTGTCCAGTCACTTTATGAGACTTTCTAAATCTTTTACCAAGTCTCTTTTGAACATGTCCAACACATTCTCTTTTCTCCAGAGTGACAATGTATTCGTTATATGGAGTACTTTTCACAATATCTTTAAACGATGAGGAGTCCTTATCACCAAGATAATACTTGAATACAAAGTTGTTTTGTTTAACAAATTGTGAGAAAATTGAAATTTGATTTTAGACAAGGCCTTTCAGATTTTAGTATTGAACATTCCCTAAAAAAACCAGCACCATAGCTCAAATAGAAAAGGTGTTATGCTATTTCAAAAAAATCAGCACCATAGCTCAAATAGAAAAGATGTTATGCTATTTCAAAAAAAACCAGCGCCATAGCTCAAATAGAAAAGGTGTTATGCTATTTCAAAAAAATCACATAGCTCAAATAGAAAAGATGTTATGCTATTTCAAAAAAACCAGCACCGTAGCTCAAATAGAAAAGGTGTTATGCTATTTCAAAAAATCTCAAAAACGTGAGATAGAGAAATACAAGAAATAAAGCCAAAATAAATGAATTTTAAAATAAAAACTGTTAATATGAGCCACTAGAATAGGACTTTTGTCCCTCCTTCTTTAACTCATTAATTAAAGTCTTCCATTTACACCAACTATCTGGTGAATTGGGGCTCAAAATATGCCTACGTTGGTTATCCTCATAGTTAGTTGAGTGGTTCAAAACAGCTCTTATATATATTTTTTTTTGATTTGGTAAACATAGCCGAGCCAAAGCAATTTTGCATAGTGTTAATGGCTTGCCCTGTTAGCTTCCCATTTCCTTGCAAACTCTGTCTAGTTCCTTTATGACATTTCCCAATCTTGTACCAAGATCGTTAAACGATGAGTCCCCATCACCAAGATAATACTTGTATACCAAGTTGTTTTGTTCAACAGATCGTGCGAAAATTGAAACCGCTCTTGCACTTTCCATTGCTCCTGACGATTTAACCTGGTTCAATTGACAATTGTGTGACACTCTCCATGAAGCATAGTTTGGATAATCAGTTTTTCCCATATGGTGTAACCTCTACAGTACTTGGAGAGAAATTGTTAACCTAAACATTTCCCATCTGAGATTGCTGTTACGACACCGTTCAAAGAGAGAGGCATGACCACGTCGTTTCCATGTTCCATCAATTGAAACTTTACAGACTGCAACATCTGGCACCGTGGTTTTTTCTGACACTGACTCTGTTATCGTGATTTCTTTAGCGGATTATTAATACTTTTCAACCAGCTTCTTATTAATATCGTAAAATGCTTTCGAAGTCATACACGAGGCATTCATAATCGTGAAAATTTCTTCATCGGCTCATACCCAATGGTCACATTTGCGCAAAAGCTACTACTGATCGGACATTGACTTCAAGCAAAAATCGTCCCTGTGCTGTTGTCTCTCTATCATTTGAACTGAGAGAAGTAAATGTGATATGCTTCCACTTGTATCTGGTAAAAATAATTTTAATTTTGTGAGCAAGATCCATTCGACTGTGGGCAATTTGAAAGGTCATTAGTTTGTTTGGACATTAATCCTTTTTGTAGTAGTCTCCATATTTTTCGTGTTGCTCGGTAGTCCTATCCTCTTTTGTGAATCTGTTGCCATTGAACTTGCCTTTTTTTGAGAAAAAGCATTAACATATTATACATTACATGTCTAAATGATATAGAAGGTAGGTTATTGTAAAAACTTATTTTAATAAAAAATAGAAAAATACAGTCCAAAAATAGTCATAGCATAAAAAATTTGCTGAAATTTTCTGCCATTATTAATGTTTTTCCGAGTTCAACCAAGTTGTCTGTCACAAATAAATAAGGGAAATTTAAATATAAGCAGTTGTTAATCATGCTAAAAACTGTTAAACATTTCTAAAGGAGAAACTTGACTTTTTCCTTGGAGGAATTGCTCGATTTTGAGAATTTCGTCAATACCATCATAACAAAATTTTAAGGCATTTATAGATTTTTTTTACTGAAAAAATTTGTTGTTAAAGTTTTCCTGACATATAAATTGACAAAATTTTGATATTTTTGAAAATTTCCAAAAAATTGGTCATTTTTTCCTGGTGATTTTTATTAAGTTTCCGCCATAATTTAGTTATAATTGGGTAATCAAGGCAAATTTGTCAAGTTTTTTTTTTTGGGTTTCTATTTTGTAATGAAAATATCAAAAATATCATGGCCTGATAAAATTCAGAAATAACTGCAATTTTTATAGTAAGATATAACAGTAAATTCATGAAACTCGATTCTGGCTTCTCTGTTTAGTTAATGATTTCTAAACAAAATACCATCTCATTTGCGACTTCCATTTTTACAGTCGCGGGCTATCATTTTACCGATCTCATCAAAATACACGCGGAAATAGTAAAACTTTTGAATATTAGTATCGAGAAGTTTATGCGAATTATAAACTTATAATTAAGTTTATCCACCTTAATAACATAAAACATAAGGAATACAAACAAAACTTTTAAAAGTCGAAAAATCGTGTCCAAAATACACCCTGCAACAAAACTTATGAAAATAAATATTTTCTGAGCGGAGTAGCATTTAAAATTTTCATGGACAAATTATTTTCGATCATTTGGTTTAAAAGTGTATCAGCGACAATTTTCAGATGAAAATCTATATCAGTAAAAGACCATTAACTAAATACACATCAAATGAAAAATACTTGGTTTTGTTCAAATTCTTTTTACAACGAAGGTATATTATAAATACATTAAGTGGTTTTAAAATATATTTCTAAACCTAGCTCAAAAACGCGATAAAAAATAGTTATAAAATACAGTCTGGTAAAATCATATTCTTAAAACCGCCTGTTAGCTGCAACTCATTTGAGCAAAGACCGCCTGTTAACTGCAAGTACCAAACTCATTGAGCAAAGAAAAATCTCTTTCTATTTAAGAAAAGAATTAGATAATTCCAGTTAAAGCTCAGTTTTCTTAATTTTTATATCAAATATTAGGCTCATTTGTGACAGTTATAATTTTTATGCAGTCTGCTACGAGCTCATTTAGAATCTGCACATTGTTATCAGTGGTCGATTTCACTCCATAAGAATATGAAGTATCAGGATGGAGTAAAACATATTTTATTATAAATATTTTCCTGTTCTTCTGACTAGTTCTTTCATTGCAATTAAGTTTTGTTTTTCTTCACCTTATTTTTTATTTTACAGACACGGCATCTAGCCTGGTGTTGTTCTTAATTTTTGGGCAATCTGAGCCTTAGCGTTAAATAAAGGACATTAAATATTGAAGTAAAGAATAATTTTAATTATCTATAATTACTTTTTTGTAAATATTTGGCTGCACACAAAATCAAAAGTCTTAATCAACGATTTCACCGGCTGCTTATTAGACAGGGCTTGCTGTGTATTACGTTATACACAGTATAATATGTATTAAATATAACATTCTCTCTCTCTCTACGTCTAGTAATTTTCATCGCTATTAAAACTGCACAAAATAAACTAAGCAATAAAAAATGAAATTATTTGCATGACTGTGGTGACATATATAATGCAAATAATGGAAAATTTTCAAAGTATAAGTTTAATCTAACATTCAAATAACAAAACCCCACAGCACAGGTAGAAACATAAAGCAAAAGAAGGATGGGTTTTATATAATATTATAATAAGATCATATATACGATTTATAAAATATATTTACAACATAAACTTAAAAACTCTAGCTATCTAATTCCAATTCATGGATTCATCTTTCAAATATTCTTTCTAATTCATAAAAATCTTCAGAAAACCTAAAATAGAATCAATAAAAATAATACTTTAGAAGGATTTGTTGAAATTCCCATAAAAATTAATTATGAGAACAAAATTGATTAATAGTTAAAAAAAAAAAAAAAAAAAAAAAAAAACAAACTAACTTTTCTATTAGAAAAAGTTTTTATAATTTTTTATAACCACCCCAAAAATAAGGGTTTATTTATACTACATCTGCAAACATCAGAGCTAAAACCTGTTTTGCTCTTCTTCGGTCGACAGTTCTTTGTCTTCGAGATTCAAGAAACCATACAAAGAAAAAAGATCTGTCAAACAATTCAGGTTTTGGGATTTTTTCTAGGGTAGAAACAGAGTCCAGAAGGATGGGGCGTGTACTGGTTAGACCAGCGTGCTCCAAGGAATTAAGTATGAACTAGAACTTTTTTTTATTATCAAATCAGACCTGAATTCGGTGAGTTTTATAACCTATTGCATTCAAATTTTCTGCTTCCCACAATTACTGTTCCAACTAAAATAAATAAAATCAGAGATACTCTGATCGATAATATTTTAATAAACGAATTTAATCCAGTTTGTAAATCTGGAAAGTTAACAGTAGGAATTTCTGATCATTCGCCATCTTTTCTTATAATTCCGAAAAATTGCAATAAAAATAATGCAAAAACAAGTAATTTAAATATAAGAGACTTGAGAAAATTAAATCCTAACAATTTTAAAGACGAGTTTAATTCTATTAACTGGGAAAATATAATAAATATGAATCAAAACGATACGGATAAAGCAATTTATAACTTTTCCATTAAAATAAATGAAATTTTAGATAACTTTAAAAAACGAAAGAGTTTATTAACTCAAAGAACAAGGACAAAGAAAAAAGGATTATTTTCAAAATTTAAAAATATAACAAAATTCAAAATATAACAATAAGAACAGCTCGGTAGCGGATCAAATACTAAACAAAAAGAAATATACAGCAAGCATTGAAATTTCCGAATATCTAAATGACCCGCTGCTTGATTTTGTTGAATCGAGACCATGTTCGAATGGAACGAATAGCAAAACCAAATAAATACCATCTCGAAATCAATAAAAAGGGAAATATGTCATTTATTTAGCTTTTCCTTCATAACAGGTACTCATCCAGAAATCTTAAGAAGTGCAAAAACCATTCTAATATTTAAAAAAGATCGTAAACGTATTGGTAATTATGGACCGACAAACCTCTTGTCAAATATCAATAAAATTCTAGAGAAGACACTACATGAACGAGTATAAGAATTTCTTAATCAGTTTAATTATTTCTACGACTCACAGTTTGGATTTAGAAAGTCATATAATACAATTATTAAATATAACTGAAACTATACCAAAGACTCTGGTAAACAATAAGACTGGGAAGGAGTATTTATACGAAAGACTCTGGTAAACAATAAGACTGGGAAGGAGTATTTATACGAAAGACTCTGGTAAACAATAAGACTGGGAAGGAGTATTTATACGAAAGGCTCTAGTAAACAATAAGACTGGGAAGGAGTATTTATACGAAAGACTCTGGTAAACAATAAGACTGGGAAGGAGTATTTATAGATTTACAGAAATTTTTCGACACAACACAACACAAGATTTTATTAAAAAACGCTAGAGCATTACGGCATTAGAGCTACTGTGAATGATTGGTTTAAATCATAGGTATCTTACTCATCGAAAGCAGTTTGTCTCCCTTAACGGATACAACTCCAACACTGATGTTTTGAAACATGGAGCACCACAAGGGTCGGTGCTAGGACCGTTGTTCTTCATAATTTATATTATTGATCTCCGTTTTGCTATTTAATATCCTAAAACATCATTTCGTAGATGACACAAATCTGTAGTGCATATAAACAAACGCCTAAAGTTATAAATATAGATCTTAAAAACCAGATGATTCGATAAAATATTTTGGTATTTATCTAGATAAGCACACTGGCAGGATCAAATCAGTCTTGAATTGTCAAAAAAGTTGACTAGAGCCAATGCTATTTTAACAAAAGCGAGACGATAAAGGACTCTATAAAACTTGTATGACACAGAAAAAAAATACTACCAACAAATATTATATATTTTGACTATAAAGATATAACTGACATTTACAATGGATATTTTAAAACCCAAAACTCGGTCTTTGGAACAGTTTACGTCCCAAAGTTTCATTCCAAAAAGTATGGTTCCAACTCATCTCAAATAAAAAGCTGTAAAAATTGGAATTTTTTCTCCAAGGAAGTGAATCCTCTAAACGCACCGGAACTAACCTTGATAAATAGAACGCGCAGTTCTTTAAAAAAAAAAATCACTAAAAGACTACATATTTAACTGGTACTAATAACGAAAAAAAATAATGAAAAAACTTATACTATTATTTTGGCTTATCTAAAGATCTCTTTTAGGTTATCACAGGTGGATCTATAAAAAAAAAAAAAATAATGTCGTAATAATGATCACCGATCGGAGGTCCAACACAAACAGAAGTAAAACTCACCTCATGCGACCAATCACTGGAACACCGGCGTTAGTTGCATGTTGTGGTTTGGCATGCATGGAACGTAATACACAGGCTGAATGACATGAGGTTGCATGGGTTGACTACTGGCCATTATATGGTGGGATGAAGGGGCCACCGTAGAAATCAGGGACATAGGTACACCACTGGAAGATGCGTTCGGCGTGTACATTATCTAGAGATATTTTGGAAATCAAACAACTAATACGTTTATAGAAATTTTAGCTTTGATAAGAAACATTAAGACATTTTAAAATCGTGTTGAATTTTTTTTTTACCAGGAATTTTTATTTATCATTTTGATTGAAAAATCTTTCACGTATGAAGCCCTATCATCAAAATGGTACTAACAAACGCATTTACAAAATGCTGCTAGCAAATACCATTAGGAAATTACCAAAAAATCTTATAAAATCTTTGAAATTACACACAGTATATAATTAAATATAAACATTCGCTCTTTCCTGCTTCTCATACATCTTATCCGTTCAAGGGCTAAATATCTTTCCATAGCTTTTTTTAAACCTTGCAAATTTACACATCAGTACAATATCATAAACATCATATGACATCAGCAACAACTAACAATCTTTTACGCATCGCAGCAACAAAAACAATTGAATTTCTTTTTAACATTTCTTCTTCATTAAATTAGTTATTTTCATAAAATTAATTAGGTGATTAGGTGATCACTGACCTATAGTATTTTTTTACTAATATATTTTTACTGCACTCTCGCCAGAGTGACATAAATTACACATAGAAATCTAAAAAATAATAATTCTTGTATATATTTAATTGTTAAAGCGGGAATATGATTGCTTGATTTGTGAACAAATGATAAAATAAATCGGTAGAAATATTTGCGTACGAATATGGCAACAGTACTCACTTGTGACGGGTGTTGCTGTTGTTGAGGCGTTTGATGAACATACACCATCTGCTGCGGTAGGTCGCATCCACCGTTATATTCTGTTGGAGATACGCTGCTACCTGATGTAAAATAAAGCTATCTCTTAAATGAACTATTCTGATGAGAATCATGACTTTAAAACATTTATTCATAACCACGTCACCTAGAACAGTTATCAGGCTAAGATTTGGTGGGAATTATGCATCGCTTAATATAACTTCGCATCTGTGGAGTGTGACAGAGATGTTTCAAGTTTTTCCCTGGCATCAAAACAAGAAAGAATTAAAATTTTTACTTTCAATTTGAAATGTAATATGGTGGTAGTTTGGAATGGCTACAAATAAAGCAAGCACATGAAAAGTATCGGAATATTCGCCTGTTTTTGCTAAAGTCTCCGTCGTTTAAAAACTACAAAAATAGATTTTAAAACTTAGCTCGTGACATGAAGTTTTGAGAACACGAGTGCTTTAACCAGTAGTTAAAATAATTAAGTTCTCAGAAGTAAAAATGTTATCGAAGGTAATCTGCGTATAAAAAAGAATAATTCCATGCGAAGTTTTCATGTTTTACAGGGAAAATATTCAACAGTTCACAAAACAAATAAGAAAAAGTAACCAATTTATGAGAAGTTATTAAACGCTCGATTTTCTCCCAGACAATTATAAATAACATTTCTTGGATAAATTTTTATCTTGCAATAAATTGACGAGTGTAACAAAATTATTTGACAAATTGCGATAAAATACATTTGAAAGTAATGGCTTCTAAGAAACGTGGACTTCATAATTTAATGTACAAAAAAGTACACGTTGAATATATTAAGAGATTATACTTACAATTTGAAGAACTATCGCTCGATGAAGAAGTATTAAATTGCGACCCATTCCTCCGAACAGCTTTCCGTATCCTCAACTTTTTCCCTTTCATGTTAATTGTCTTTTTACGAACCATCGATTCGATGTCCTCGTTCTCATCAAATGTCACAAACCCATATCTAAACAACAAACCCGCATCACAAGCCGGTACCAATTGTTTGTTTATAATGAACCATAAAATGCAACGCAGATTATTTTTTTACTGTTTCTATACAGCTCTAAATTCTTTTTTTTTAAATAAAAAAAAAAAAAAAACAAGAAACCAGACACGGATAAGAATAGAAAAAAAAAAAAAAAAAAAAAAAAAGGAACTAAAAAAAAAAAAAAATGTCTAGACGACAGGTGAGTTTGAAGTTAAGATTAGACATTCATTGATTCAAATAGTGGACAGACATCCATTCAAAGGTACGTTGAACAAAGAAAGAATTAAAAGGACATTTTCAGTTTTCAAACCTTGGATAAATGAAATGCTTACCCTTTGCATTCGCCAGTAACTCGGTCTGTCACAATTCTCACATCTTTGACAACTCCGTAGTCAGAAAAAAATAATTCTAGCTCCAATTCTGTTGTCTAGAAGAACAGAAACAATTATCAAAATGTTTAGAAAACGTATTTTTTTTGTATTGAAGCAAAATTTGAAAAAATAATAAATAAAATATAGCTTTAGGTGTTTTAGAAGACTGATTTGAATATGTGGTATAGCTTGTAGCGCATTTTTTCTGTAATATCTCATGCGAATTAAATGTCGCAAAAATTAGCATTTGGCAAATACTGCCTTTTTTATACGAAATTAAATTAAAACTCAGAAAGTGCTAACAAAATTAAAAGAAATTTCACCAACTTAAAAAATAAACCAACAAAAAATACATTTTATGAAGAAATTTTCTTCTGTCATATTTTACTTAAATCTTTAAGAAGAAAATAGCTGTCAGAAAGTAAAATGCTGTTTCGTCACAAAATGTTGTTTCGCCACAAAATGTCGTTTCGTTACAAAATGTTGTTCTGTCACAAAATGTTGTTTCGCCACAAAATGTTATTTCGTCACAAAATTGCGAAACTTTACAACATTCCATGCACCTAATTGAAATTGAATTTGCAGTAAGAGAAAACAAATAATAGTTTAACTCGATATTACCTCAGTTGGTATACCGCCTAAGAATACACGGTTCGGAATTTCTAACCCGCCATCTGCAGTTGGAATTCCAACTGGAACTTGAATATGAATGGCCTAAAAGAATTATAGCGTTTGCAAATTATTTATTTTAAATAAAATGAATCTAAAGTCGGTTCAAAATGTAAGCTTCAACAAATTTTTTAAATCGTTTGCATTAAGGTGGTTTATGTGTTATCAAAGTTAAATCTATGCCGTAAGATGGAAATATTGAAGTAATTTAATTTTGTCCGTTTTTCAGCTTCAATTCTTTTTTTTAAACAGAAATTTCGTAACATACCTGCAAAAAATGCTATTAATTGAAATCTCCATTTAGAAATTATAACAGTATTGGATCTGACTCTAAAAATAATCGAAAATTACTCACTTTAATTGCTCCTTGAGATGAAGGTACAATGGATGTCATTTCGAAACAAAATTTAATATTAAAAAATATGAAATTAAAATACAATACAAAAAAAAATAAAATTTAAACGACGGTCAGCTCTTCACCAACACCGAAAATTAATATGAAACAAAAAAAACCTATTAACTTCATTTAAACGCCATTGGAGAATTAAAAGAATGGTTTTTTTTAAAAGTGTGTTTGGCCAATTAGAATTCACAAAAATTTTCTCATTGCGCAATATTAAACTACAGTATACACGTGATAAACTCAAACGCTGCAATAACTTCTAGAAATTAAGTCGGAGAAATGAATTTAATTCGCTATTAATATTGTTTATAGACATGACGTGAAAAATTCAAACATATGAGATTGCCCCAGAGTGGAGATTCTAAGGTAAAAATCTCATACCCTGGATTCATTAATGCAAGGCATGTTTTTTATTTTTTTTAAATTGATAACACACGCTTCAAACTAGAGTAACCTGAACATAAAAAAAAAAAAAAAACGTTTACAGTAAGAAAGAAACAAGCTTAGATTTTCTTCTCTCCATCTAGGGCGTAGATAATAATTATAAATTTTATCATCGAAATATGTTTACATAGCACAGCACATTTCAGCGGTGACAGCAAGCTTTTAATAAGTTTATCGCAAGAAAAATATAAACGTATAATTTCGTTTTAATGTCTTCCTTTGTACATTATATATTCCTTAAATAAACTTCAGTGTAGAAGGACGTGATGTGTATAAATATAGAGATAATAAAAACATTCATGGTGACAATCTTAATAAAGTTCTGTCAAAGATCGGAGGAAAACAAAAGAGAGATTGTATCAAAACCGATAAAAAATCTTTAGCCGTAAGCATTGGCCGAAATTTTTCATCTAAAGCAACCACCTGATGCGAAAATGCCTGTATGTGTTGCACTGTCTTGTATTATAAAGGCACTTGGGCCAGGGAGGAGGCATCGAACTTCTGTGTTCATATATATGTTGCAAAAATTTAAAGTTTGACCACTGACTGAGGCTGCACTTACTACATTGATTATAGCATTTTCTGAGACTTTACAAACAGTTTTTAAATGTTTAACACTATTATTAAAAAAAAAGAAAAAGAAAATACGTCTCCATTTCCTGGTCACATCGAATTACGATTTTTTTGATGTGCTTTGATATGCCAAGTAAAAATGTAAATTTTAAAATCACTAACATAAAATTAAAAATGTCTTGAAGTTATACCACAGGTTCATACTGTATTGAAAAGCTGATTTGTTTTGCGTTTAACACGCCGAATTTTCAAGTTTTTATAGATATAAATTGGAATGTTAATATTTAAGAACTTTACCTGTTGAAATTACGTTTGCATTATAAGAGTAGCTTTTCTATCAAAAAGTTATTCAGTGAGGTTGTATTTCTATCTAGGTTTCCATTTGTACCAAATAGCACATTTAGAACTCGCAGAAATAAATGCGTTGTTTTGAATAGCACTATATTTTTAAAAATCAAATTTAAGTTGATTTTTTAAATTGGATTATTAGTTCCATAAATAAGAAAGAGCATTGAAATAATACGGATCGACTAACATGCTACGTAGGACTCTGATCAATTTGGTTGGGGGTCCAAATAAAACTTTACATTATTTGTGGATCCGTGGCGCAACGGTTTTAGTAGCCGAACTGCGGAGACCGTAGTAAAAAGGTATATGGTTCGAGCCAACTTGATGACTGATGATTAAGGTGAAACCACCATCTAATTTCGGGCAACATATTGCCGAGAAAATATTTCCAGAAGGGCCCACGTGGTGGGTCTTGGAGTATAGAACGTCTATTTGCAACTACGAATTCGCTCAACCAAACAAGCCGACTAAATTGAGCTAGCGTTGCAATACTCAATGAAGTCTGCTCAGAAATTCAGAGATAACATGGAAATAAATAAATTTCCGCCTGAGGTCGGAGTCGAACAAATGAACTTCGTCCCATAGTCAAACGTCCAACCACTGTGCCAACTCCGCTAATACTCCTCTATTTGATAAAAATTTTAAAAAGTACTAGGAAGGGGGAGGTTAGGCCCGCAAAAAATTATTATTATTAAATCTCAATTTTATGACCATTATTCTGATCCTCATTGTTTGTGGCTTCAGAAACTCTATCGAGCCTCGGATACAACGAACTCGCGCTTTAACTAAAATTTTTTTTTGCATGTTAACGAAGAAAATGAGAATGGAAAGGCACTGACAAATCCGAAAATTTTTCTAAACCATTATGTAAACACTTGAAAATGTTGGAAAGGTGCCTGTAATCAGGAACAAAAAACATAAAATATTTTATCGCTTATATGACGTGTAGTGTTTTCTAAACTTTTGAAAAATTTTTAGTGAGCTAATGAACTACGGATTAACTTTTCATGGACTTTTAGAAGGCTTTTAAAAGGCACGGGAAGCTCATTTTTCATTTTCGATACCTGAGCAGAGCGAGATAGAATCAAAGTATTTACATTAGTCTGCTTTCGATGAAAAACAATGCATTTTCAGCAGCAAATTTGTGGACTTCAAAATAAAGTCATAATATTTTTTTACTTACAAAATTTTAAATGTTACATAGAGAATACAAAATAAAAATAATAACAAAAAATAATTCTTGTTGATAAAAAATGCTGTACACAAAAAAAGTGTCTGGAATAAACAATATAAACAATGTATTTCAATATTTATACTAACTTCAAAAATTTTTAGAAACCGATCTTAGCAAAAATAATTGGAAAATTTTTTAACCTACAATGTTTTAAATCTGAATGTTTATCCGCGTGCGAAAGTTAACCTACAAAAATGTTTATCCGTATGTGAATGCTTCATCACATTCTTAAGGTGAATTACGAGAATATACGAGATTTATTGTTTCAGATTAAAATTTCAGGCGTTTCTTCGTCTGATAATTTCGATAGGTTTCAAACCTATTTAATACAAAAATCAAGGACTCGCTTAAAACCTTAATAAGGACATCTAAGAGTCATTTAAAATGTACAATCCCATTCAACTAATAACGGTAATAAAGCTTCTACCCTAACAAGTCATTAAGACCAATTGTGTAACGCGTTCATTTATATAGGAAAAAATGTGACAGGACAGATTAGAAACATGAGACACAATAAAATTTGTTTAGAGGTTATAAAATAATAATAATCAAATATATAAAAAAAGATGCGTTTACAGTAAACTGGTAAGTCCGGCAAATATTAACCTACTTTTAATGGTACACCCGATAAATATTTATTTTCTCCTGATGAATTCAAAGCAGACCGGTAAACACAACATACAATTTTCATTCACCTGTAAGTTAATACGAGGTTGACTGTACTTGTGTTTATCTATAAAATGTTGTTTAAAACAATTTGAATTTACAGTAATTTGATTTCTAAAAGCATATTCTTAAAAATTTGCTTCGCAATTATTTTTTTCCTGTAAAAGATTGTACAAATAAAATCAGTCTTATGTAAACATCTATTAAAGTTTCTTTATAGGAAAGAAACTTTTTGTTTAAAATATATTTTACATTTGCTATCAAAACTATTTTTGTGTAAAATATTTTCTAACTAAATGCAGAATTTATTAAAAAGTAATAATAAATTACACTTCTTTGGATCGTGGCGGAACTGGAGGAGGTGGCGTATCCTGAAAGAGTAAAAAATAATAAAATAATAAAAAATGGTACTGGCATAAATAAGCCTAAGCGAACTTAACCCTGTAGAGTTCGGGGAATTGGAAGCGCGTCCACTGTCCATTTCTTGTAAATCAAGAATTTATGAAGCTCTGAAGCCCAGTTTAACAATGACAAGAGCCAGTATAAAAGGAACCAAATAATTTATAAGTCAGTTTAAATTTTGTTCAAAAAAATCTATCCCTTATTTAGCTATAACTTTTTGCAAAAAAATCGTTGCACAACATACTTTGGCAAAAATCCTTTATTTATAGGGCTAAAAAAACCTGTTATTTTTTCAACTACTCCTCAAATGGTTTTAAAGGCGCATTAAAAAACTTGTTTAAAAGGTAAATGTAACAAGGGGCTAACGAATTTAAAATGATATGCTATATATTGATATAAATGATATATATTGATATAAATGATATATATATATTGATATAAATGACATATTGATATAAATGATATATATTGATATAAATGATATATATTGGAAATATTATTATCATGTAACTATAAATTAAAGGTTCTCATGAAGAAAATTTTGAATGTATGCTATGAATGAAAAATATATTGATTCCCCAGAGGAAAAATTAAGCACCGTTGAGCTTTTATCTACTATTTCATTTCGGTGAAAATTAATATCTTGCACGTGGACATTTATAAACATCGACTTAAACATGTGACCAATAAATAGTTACAGACAAAATAACGACAAACGATAGTAAATATACTTCATAATAAAAAATTTCAAATTATTATTTAAAATTTGAATGATAATTTAAATTAATTTTATAGGATAATTTAAACTAATTTTAAACTAATGGCTTTTTCAAAAGTTGAGTGAAATTAGGTAGCAAAAGATATTCACAATTTCATAATTTCTATCAATTGACTAAAATCCTCAGGAGGATTAGTTATTCAATAGTGGTGACGTCAGTGGTGGCTTTTCAAACACATTTCTCTGAATGGTATTAGCAGGGTAGGCATCAGAAAGGTGTTGACTATTATCACAGTCAATTAAATACTGAAGTATAACGTTTATTGCGAATCTTCTTGTGGAGCATGGTCAGCAAAGGCGAATTTTTTAGTCGTTGATAACTTTTTGAATTTTTAGGCTGCTTCTTTTCTCGAGTTAAGTTTAAACAAAAGAACCACAAACATTCCATCCGAATGTTCTTAAACACCTGTTTTAATGTTTAATTTCTTGTCTTTAAATACAACTGCTTTATAAACGGTTGAATTAAAATGTTAAACGTCATTGAATATTGTTATATTGAAATTAATTTTAGATTTTTAATTAAAAACATTTTTTATATGCATACGATATAAAATAAAATCATTTTTTTTTGTACAAACTATTCCAATAGACTGTCGAGAGAAAATTTATTTCTATTTAGCTAGTTTTTATTTATTGTATATTATTCACTGGTAGCGTGAGAAAATTATTTGCTTGTTGAATTGTTTCAGTTTTCTTCTATCAACAATTACTATTTTAGACATTTTATAAATTTTTATAATTGATTTTAAAATTTTGGTTCACAACATTTAAATTAAGTGTATTATAATTAATCGTGAATTCGGAACAAATGTTATTTGAGCCTATTAATTATGAAAGTTACAATGTTGGAAGATATTTGAAGCTAGCTCTAACAACAAACTTTACTAGACCCCCGTCTAAAAAACAAACGTTTGAAATTTTGACTGGTATGCAGCAATAAGCTGGTCATATATAAAGGCGCACAAACTAACCTACACTGCTTCATACCTTGGTAGCAATAAACAAATTGTACTTTTGCGCTTTCGCCTTATAACAATATTTCATGAAAAAAAAATTGCAGCAACCAAAAGTTTTATGTTCCAGATTTATCTGGGTTTTAACTACCTATGATAAAAACAATATCTAATTCCAAAAAATGCTTTTCGCCGGGTGTGACAAAACCTCTTACCTGAGGCCGCTAATTTTACTTGTGATTTAGTTTTTCAAATTTCATATAATAGAAATCAAATTTTACTCTAACAGGAGGCGGAGGCTTTTTGTCAGATGTACAAACCAAGGGAAAAAGATAACCAAAGATATGCTCACCTGCGGAAATCTTAATAATTTCTGAGTATGAATAACTTGAAGAATGTAGAATACAAATATTGTCATCTTTCACTTGAATTAATTCAAAACTTTTTTTTTAATCGTCAATTTGGGATATCGATACGTTCACCCCTCATTGGAAAGCGCTATTTTTAAAGATTATTCATGTAAATTTTCAAAAAAAATTGTGAATAGTTCAGGAGTGAGGACCTTGCTATTGACATCGTTGATT
>JAUZNK010007079.1:0-25303 GCA_035046665.1 Euphysa ruthae
GTGAGAAATATGCTGTGTTGTGTTTTCTTTTTATTGTTCGAATCATCATGCTATTGTTTACAAAACATCACATCACATTTTTTACACTTTATTGTACAAAATTAAACACTCTCCTTTTTTTTTATTTCTCCGCTTATAACTCCAATGAAAATCAACCTTTATATATTTGAAGATTTTCTTTAACGTAGTAGATTACCTGCGGAGGTGATGAAATGAACTTAATGGCAACAGAAATAGCAACTCCAGTATTTAATTAATCGTTTAGAGACAGGTAAAAATATTAAGCAGGTGCAATTTAAAATGTTTTTAGTTAAATTGAAGATGGAAGACTATTAACAATACTTTTAGAAGTCATAATTTTTTATGGCAATTTTTTAAAAAAATTAGGTTCGCTATTCCTACGCAAACAATAGCTTCGCAATTTCTTTCCCCTTCGCGAAATTGCTTCGGAATTTGCTGAGAATTCGAACCCTGAGCTCTTCAAATATTATTTTATTTTTATGCATTTCCATCAATTAATTTTAACTTTTTGTATTGGAGCTTTCGTAGAGTTTATTTCTACCTTTATCTCTTGTGCGTACTTGTAGAAAGATATATTTTTACTTCACCCATTATAAATAATATGTTGCCTCTAGGGACATATTTTATATTTTTTGCTTTGCATTTTTATTGTGTATTGGTTTCTCTTGTTACATAATTTAGATATCTTTAATTTTTTATTTCTATTTCTTTTTGTGCAATGAAACTTTTTGCTGCTTTTGCTTTGTTCACAAAGCTTTGATTTAGTGTACCAGATGTTTAATTTTTTTTATTTTGGATCCTTTAGAGTGTCCTTATTTGCACTGTTAAAAGTTGAACGCTTTATTTTATTTTAGAGTTGATCTGGTCCGTGCTCAAATAGCTCTCTCCGAAGGTCATTCTCTGGATTCTCTTAACTTGACCCAAGATAAGATTCACTGTAGAGGATATGCAATTCAAGCACGTGTGACTACAGAAGATCCTGCAAATGATTTTGTTCCTGATACTGGCAGAATTGAGGTGATACCAACTGTTTTAAAATTATGAAATGTAAAATTTAACCTTTTTTTTTTTTATTGTTGGGATTTTATCGTTATGTAATTTAGTAAGGAAAAGGAAGCTAAAAGCTTAAAAGTTTAATGTTTACCGACGTCACCGAAGTGTTCTAATATGTAAATAATATTTTGAATGGTTCTGATTTTTGAGGAACTTTAACTTTTAAAGTTTTATATTCTGTATAAAACCAAGCTTCCTTAAATACGAAATTTGACCCCTATTTTCATATCTCAAAATGTCTGATTCCTTAGCAACTAGCTTCTAGTGAATAAAATTGAGTGTTTCTTTTAGGTCTTTCGAAGTGGAGAAGGTATGGGAATCCGACTGGATAGTGCATCAGCATATTCTGGTGCAGTTATTTCTCCTCATTATGACTCTTTATTAGTGAAGGTCATTGCTCATGCTAACGAGTTTAAAGACGCAGCAAATAAACTACAAAGGTCTCTTAAAGAGTTCAGAATTCGTGGGGTGAAAGTAAGTAAAGACATTTTGAATTTTTTAAACTAAAATTCACTACTTTCTGGCTCAAAAACAGACGTGCAAAATAGGGAAATTTAAGATTAAGTTTCTTCCCCACAACAAATAATTTTCTTAAAAGTTTCCTGTATATTTTCATAAGCTGTGATATCATGTATACCATAAGATTTTAAATCCTGAGCATTGATTGCAATTAGTTGTATCTGGTTGCTATGTAACATCAGAGATCTTAGATCAGAGATTTTATTATTAATGCAGAGTCATCTGTACGATTGAGTAGATTGGTGGCTCCTCCAACACCTTTAATTGTTTCATTATTCTGCTCGTGAATTTGATTGGGAGAAAAAACAGCATGTGATTTCTGAAATGCAAATTCACAATTCTTTATTTCATTGCACAAATCAGGACATCTAAATTCAAGCATGATTAGACCAAACAAATGAACAGTTATCCATCTGGAGTAATGAAAATGATTAGGGGCAAAGAAGTATTTCATCAACGAACGCAAATCTTCTTTGTACAAATCAAAATTTGCACATGTATTATCATTCCCCAGTAAAATGACATTAGATTATTTAATTTGCGCTCTTCTAGCCACTTTAGGATGAGTTTCGGAGGTTGACTACTTATGTGCACTTCTTTTAAGTACTTGTAAATGGCACATGCAGACCATTGCAAGTAATACCTAAATAAAAAACATGGTTGAAAAAAATGTAACTACAATACTAATTTTTAATTATTGCAGCTGAAAACACAAGTCTTACTCAATGTACAAAAAATATAACTGTGTGGACATAATAAGATTCATGCATTTTTAAACTGCCAAGTACCGAGAGAAATGCCTGCCAACTGGCAAATCAGCTCCATCGACAGATACTATTATTAGGCATTAAGTTGACACCTGCTATTTACGCACAAAAATATGTATGACGATGTTGTAGATTTTAAAATTATCTAGAAAACTTGATGTGATTGACATTAACTGTTGAAGTTGTTCCAGTGATAGATAAATGCAAAGCGTCAAATATTTCTTCTAAATTTCTCCACGCATTTTTAGCAGAGCTTCTTTATGATGTCCTCTAAACAAACAAAAATATGATTTGTCATCAAATTATTGGGGATATCTCCATTGAATTTGCTTGGTCACAAACGTTCACTGCTACTTGCCCAGGATTTAACACGGTTGATTTTCGGATAATTTTCATGCAATGATACTACATTTCCAAGGTATGTACAAGATCACGAAGCAGAAGTATGATAGAATTTATACCTGAAATTATTAAGTTGAATGTTTAAAGTTAATCGTTATGCATGACAAAAATTAAGATCTAGTGGTGTCAATATTTTGATTAATATTTGTTTGTTGGTCATTAAAATCTTTAACCACAAATGGTATGTAGTTTCTGCACATTAACTCAATAAACTTGACACCGGGAAACACTTGGTGTTGGTGGTGGCGGTGATGGTGTTGGTGGTGGTGTTGGTGGTGGTGGTAGGAGTAATTTATTTTCTATAATAACTGCTACAAATTTATAATTTATAAAATAAATAAATGAATAAATATACAAGCAAGTACTCATACAGAATCCTGACCAAAGAAGTGACACCTAAACTAAACTAAAATGATTTTATTAGAAACAGGATGTAAACAGAGAATTCAACAACAATTTACCCAAAAATACCACAAGTAAAATGACCAGTATCTAGAGTTTTTCTTTTTTGTTCTGTTGTACTAATTAAAGTATGAAAGGTTGAGTGGTTCGAACAAAATCCAAATTTAAGTTCCCTCAAACAATTAAAAGAATTGAGAAATGAATATATCCTTTAATACTTAAACAAGAATTTTACTAACATTTGATAAAAGAGAAATGGGCTTATAATTATTGCATAGCAGTTTAGAACTTTTCTTCAAAAGAGGCAAAACAGAAGAAACTTTTAAAATATTTGGGAAAACACCAATTTGAAAAAGAGACATTAAACAAATTTGAGAGTATAAGAGAAAATTTCATGACTATTCCTTAATTATGTCTGTTGGTATACTATTTGGTCCAGGAGCTTTCCTAGATTGAAGGTTTGATATAATAGAGGAAACTTCAAGACAGCTAGCAGGAGATAAAAGAAAACTGTGAAGATTTGAATTTTTATGATATTTGCGAAAGTCTGTATAAGATGAGTTGATGATGTTTTTCAAAGAATTTTACTGACATTCGATAAAAAAGAGATGGGACTATAATTCTTGCATAGCAGTTAGGAACCTTTCTTAAAAAGAGGTAAAACAGAAGAAAATATTAGGGAAAACGTCATTTTGAAAAGAGACATTAAGCAAGTTTGAGAGTATAAGAGGTGTGTACTTTCATCTTCACCTTTCTTTCTTTTATGTTAAGAAAAAATAAAATAAATTTTACACATACCTGGTTTACTACCTGGTTTCTTGTTCAGAAGCATGGTACTTCAACCAGGGTAGACATTCAATTGCATTCAATATCAACCCAGTTTATTTCTTTATTAATGGTTTCTTTTAAGAGCTTAAGTAAAGTGCATGATGGAGTTAAAAGATCCTGCCTCTGTTGAGCGACATTGCTCACGGTTATGAGCCTAAAAAAATAAACAAATATATAGATATGAGATGTATTATAATAATTTATGTAAAACGATATAAGATAAAAACTTAATAAAATGGAACCTTTATTTGCAGTGTCTTTCAAGCAATCTTCAGCAATACTTATTTATAAAAGTTTAACAAATAAAGGCTTACCTGGAAAATTAAGCATAAGCTCCAATCTGTTGTAGTTGGAGATATAACTGCAGCTACATTTCTTGTCATCTTAAAAATATAACATTTTTTTGTTTAACTTTTTTTAATTTAACATGGAGATAGACTTGATAAGTTTCATTTAATTTGAACTGGTCACTGATTTTTGCATAGTGGTGAGTTATGTCGTATATATCAGTAGTTTCTACTGCCATAAGGAATTTAGAATATATAAATAAATATTATGGCATAGCTTGGTCCAGTTTAGGGACAAATGATTTGATATTATATTATGTTACAACCAAAATTTCAAGGTTATATATAATAAATTTACATTCATGAACGTATTTGGTCATGGAGGTCAATTGGTCTTTTTAAGGCGAAAATAACCTTTTTTTTTTGGAATTGTTTTTAAGGTACTTTTGTAAGTTTAAATTTATGACCATACTTGGGCATTTAGTTAAGTGGTCCGTTTAAGGGGGAAATAAGACTTTTCAAAATTTTGACTGCAGATTCAAATTCAGTGATATTAAATTATGTTAAACAAAATTTCAAGGTTGTACGATAAGTTTAAATTTATGAACATATTTAGGCATAAATGCTCCAAAAAAACCAAACCCTGATTATATCTTCTATTGATGTCATGAGAACTTTCTCAAAATTTTATTCTGTCCAAGAAATATGCAGAATAGTTATAAATTTTGCCCTATAAAGCCTGTGTATATATGGGGGCATTCAAAACAGGTACAATGAGGTAATTGAACGGCATAAAACTGTAAAGAACATTCAACATTCACTGTAAGGATTATTCTGTAATTTTTGTGTTATGAAATTTTAAGTGAAAGCAAGAAAAAAGGTAATAAATAGGAGAAAAGCTAGCTTCACTGAGGTAAATCTCAAAGAAAACATTTTTTTAAAAAATTCAGTGGTAATTTTTAAGTTTGGTATTTTAAGTATGTATTGAATTTAAATGCTTTAAGTATTATCTTAAGTGCAAAGTGTCATTTCAACATAATTTATTGATTTATTTAGACTAATATACCCTTTATTTCAAACGTATTGAATCACGATGAATTTCTCAATGGCGCAGTTAAAACAGATTTCATCTTCAATTATCCTGAGTTAATGATTTCAAAACCTACACAGAACCGAGCAAATAAACTTCTCCATTACCTTGGTGAGGTGTTGGTTAACGGTCCATGTACACCTCTAGCAACTGAGATGAAACCTTCAAAGATCATCCCTGCCATACCACAGGTTTGTTAAGTTTCACATTTTTAATTAAAGATGATATTTATTAATTATACTAACAATTGCTTAGCATCTTTTTTGGATTTTAGTTTTCTCCACAATATAGGAAATTCAGTTGAACAGCAAATCTTTTAACAAGCAGTTTTTATTTTATCAGAAAACATTTGATTTTAGCCACAATTTCTTTCAGGTAAAAACTTCTTTAATTTTGAATATAATATTTGTGTAAACAGAGATTAGAATAGATGAGAAGCAAACTAAATTATATTATATCGAAAACATTTTTTAAAGACTTTCTTGGCAAGAAGTATTTAATACATATGTAAAGCATCTGAAAATTCAATACTAGCAAAGGGAATAAAAAAATAAAATGTAAAGTTATGTTTTTAGAGTATAATAATGTAGTAAAGGAACAGTACTGGTAAATTACATACTTATATTGCAGTACTCAGTTTAATGTAGAATTTATAAAAAAAAAAGTCTTTCCATGCAACATTTAAATATAAAAGAAGAACACTTTTATTGTTACAATAAACAGGTAAATTAATTTTAGTGATAAATTTAGCTCTTTTGATGGTTTTCAAGAAAATATTAATCAAATAATATTTTTGTTGAGTTGTTTTGTCATAAGTCGTGAAAATATGCTGGTGATTCAGAGGTCAAATAAGTTAAAAGTTGGGCCTAGATAGCTAACACATATGCTTCAGATATTGATTTTTTTCCAAAATAATTATATGATTGGTCCATATAGGCAGGGTTTTTTCTCAAACGATTTAGCACTTTGCCTAACCTTAAATTTTTTTATAGAATATCAAAATTGAAAATTGAGGTTGGAGAACATTTTTCTAAAATGTTGGAAACCACCTGTTCAGATTGTTTCAAAAAATCAGGGCAGTCATTCGTCACATGATTGATTACATGATAGAAAGTCTGATACTTCTCAGTGACTTTCATCACTACTACTATTTGTTTCATTGTATTCTTTGAATTTGACGACTTCGTTATCAGCGTCATAAACTAAAGTTGAAGTTTCTTAAACTCCTCCTTTCTTTTTAGGAATAGGCTCTTTTACTTTGCTTACCTTTCTTTTCACTGGTTTGTCACTTTGTTCATCATCCGCAGATGCACATATTGCGTTTTTTTCTTTTTTCTGTTTGGTTTTCTACGTAATTGATGGTGGAAGCTGATTTCCTACGAAAAAAATAAGTTTTAAATATTGTTTCTTATTTGTCCCATTTTCTTTGAACTTGATGTTCCGAATATTTTTTAACGTGTTTATACCAATTGAATGCTTGCACATGACTTATTTTTATTGCTTGCATGATTGAATCAGGGTCTGGTGGAATTGACATTAAAGATTTTGTCTTGAAATTCTTATATAACCAGATGCGTGTTGACAGATACGATTCATCTTTGATCCTACGATATAAAATAAATCTTACAAACTTTTTCGTATTATTAATGTCTTCTTCAGAGGCATCAATTTCTTTTCCGAGTCTACCCAAGAGCATTGCTGCAGATGGGTGTTTCAACAACTTTTGTATAGCTTCCACCTTGCCTTTTTAAAGAAATACAATGTAGAATCACGACCGGCAACGTTGATGAAACATCTTTACAGATGTTCGCAAATACTTTTAATTTTTGCATACTTGTCATGATTGTATTTCATGTACCAGTTTTTTTTAATACTACAGTATTAATACGCCCATACTAGTAATTTGAGAAAATTGGTATCCTTCGTCACTACCACCACATCACGTTTTTCCATTGAAGCATTCATGATAAGTCTTGAATCAGCTTCTTCATGATTGCTGTAAAACATACTTTGACAATTTTCTTTAAAATGGGATCTTAAAGGCATTTTCTCCTTCAATCTTTACAAAGTCTTTCATCAAGGTAAAGTTGTTTATTTTCACTAATATGTAAAAGTTCCTGTCAGTTGTTCCCCTTCATTATATGTTGGTCAAATCCTTTTAATTCGACTTTTATCTTTCTTTCTTTTTTCTTGTGGGCAACTTTACACTCTTTTTTAGATAATTTTTGTTTATGATACCAACTTAAAAAGGCCTCTGCTTCTTTTGGTGGTTGTATAAAATATAGTAAAGATTTCATCCATTTTTTAAATGTTGGTTTAGGTTTTATTGTACGCACAACAGACATACCATCTACAATCCAGACTACATTCTTCGGACTAACAGAGTTCATTGGTTTGTAGTCATTAATAAGTAGATTTCAAAATATAATTTGAGCAAATTGTCCAGTGTCATTGGCCAATTATTGGCGTGAATTTTTTTCGCATTCATTTTGTGACAGATCATACGCCCAAATGATTTTATTAAATCCTCGTCATGAAGGCCACTTCAATGTAAAATAGCCATAGATTTAATTCTGATGAGTGTACTTGTAATATCTGCCAGTGTACTTGTAATATCTGTCAGATCGAAAATAGGATAGAGATTTTCCTAACTCCTTCTCGACGATACGTTTTAACTATCTTGTATCACATATAGCTGATTCAGTTAGTCCGTTTTCCTCACTCAATACAACCACATCATTAAATAGTTCATTTAAAAGGTATGTGTCTTTGTTTTTTAATATTTTATCTTATTAAAATATTAATAACGTCATTTTTAGTTTTTTTTCACCCATCTTCAAGAGGTTTATTACCATAAAAAGGCAATAATGCAAATATTATTTAACACAGTTGATGGAAGTAAACGTCAGCTGCAAATATATCACATGGATGTCCATTTAAATACAACCCTTAGAGTAATGCGGCAGCATGTAATTGATGAGCATGATCTTTCAGTATATCCATGTGAGACAACAATTTATCAGCTATAGTTTTAAAAGAAAAACGTGATATACCACGTAGATTGTAAGGATTACTGTCTATATCTCTTTTGCTGTTGCAAGAAAAACAAAGTTTGTCTGCAGTAAGTTTTTTTTTTTTTTATTACTCTAGTTTCCTTTGCTGGTAGTTCAGTTTCGGGTAAAACATTTGGAGTTTCTAAAAGAGTAGACTTTATACATAGTTTATGTACAAATGGTTGACTGGTATTTCAAAAATAGTTCTACATGACTTGTGGACATATCTCTAATTTGGGTTAAGAAGAATTCTGTTTCCAACTTCAGTATACTCGTAAAAATCATCTTCTAGATGTTTGTCAAGCGTTTGCCATACATTCATCAACGATACAAAGTTTATCCAATCATTTTGCTTTTTGCTTTAACACTATCCTTACTGTTTTTATGTGACTAATTAATAACATTTATAATCTAACAATTTACTTGATATTTAGTATACAAATAATATCCATATTAATCAAAAAGTTACCAAACAATCATTAATTACCATAATAAATCGTTCTGCTAATTTAAAACTTTTTGTTTTTTTAATTAATTATTATTTCATACCATAGCAGGAAAAGCACAAGGAATGAGAATGGCATATTTTCTGATCATAGTCTTCACTTAACTAGTTATCAGCTTTGAATTATCTTTCTAACGAACTATTAAACTCTAAATTTGGTTTAACTGGAGTTATTTTCTGCCAAAAATTGCATTACAAGATGATGTCATATTGATAGATACAAGAGGACATATTTCGAGGACAGCTTTTTAAAACGCCATAGTCTTTACATAAAAAATTTTCAGCTTTAAATTAATGTTAGAAATGATGAAATCATCGAAACATGAGGTTTCCGGTATTTTAGAAAAATTTTCTCCCACCTAATTTTTCAGTTTTCATATAAATATCGATATTCAGTAAAAAAATTTAGGCAAAGTGCTAGATCGTTAGAAAAAAACCCTGCCTCATGAAAGAATGACCTCACACATCGTTGGTCTATGAACGATCTCTTAATATGATCAGTGTCAGAGAATTCCTTTAATTGTTGAGCATTTCTTTTAGGGTTGTGAACTGTCTTAAAATTCTGTAGGGTTCTTTGAACGAGGAGTATAAATTCAGATGTCCACCTGAGTGTTGTTTCCCATTGTTCAATAAAAAATCTTGCTATTTAAGGACAGATGGTTTGGTACAAGTATGTGGTCTTGCTAAATCAGAATTTTGCCATGAATTTCCATGCAAAAATATTTTAATGTCCTTGATGCAACAAGAGTATACCACACACAGAAAGTTTTTTGTAGTTTGCTTTATTTTTTACTGATAATATGTTTCTATAACTGTGGGTTTTATTTATTCCAACATGATCATTTGTCGGTTTGAAATAATTTTTTTTTTGTAAATTACATTTATCATAATTTCGCGTAAGCTTTTTATACTAAATACCGTTTTATTCATGATATATTTTAACTGTTAACTTTAACTCTATTATTTCAACATAATGAATTTTAATCTGCGTGTTAGTTTTTCAAGGCATGGTTTTGAGTTTTGTATCCTTTATTATTCAGTGTTCTTCTACATACTGTTCACCTTTCAGTGGAGCGATTTCAATTAATAATTTCTGGAGCATTCAGATTTTCATAATTCGAATTTAAGAAAAAAATTATTTGGTATTTACTATATTATTGGTTGAAAATTGTGATTTTATAAATAGTTGAAACTCTAGTTTTCAAAAAAGTAACAATGTGTCTAAAGTTGCTTCTTAGTTTATTTACCACAATATGAGTTTTGATTAAACTAACTAAAAAAAAATGTATATGGAAGACCTATAGTAAATTTCAAATTTTTCCAAAGAAATAACCACACCAAAGCTCAATAATAACTATACAAATGATATAACAGTTACTTTTTGTATTGTAAATAAAATTTTTGATCAAGTGATAAGAAAGAAAAATCTGCTAAAATTTCATGTTAAATTGAATCTGGCATCTGCCCTCAATAGGTAATCTTTAATGGAAAAATTTTTTAATCTCTTTCTATTGCAATTTTTTAAAAAAACAGAAAGTAAATACCATCATCCTGTTTTTTTTTTTTTTTTTTTTTTTTTTTAAGAATAAGTATCTTTGACTCTTTGAATCGTTTTGTAGTGAAAATCATGAAAGACTGTGTAGCTGCTTACATTCAATTCGCCTCAGCAAGGTTAAATTAAGGTCCTGTATGATTTGAATACAGGCAAACAGCTGTGTTTTGATTTATACATTACCTATAATAATTTAACTTGTTCCCAACATATATTTTTTAATGTGGGCCCAAAAATTAGCTTCAAGCTATTTATTTTAGAAGATCCCCATGGATTTGATTCTGGTGTGCTTCTCTTGATGGTGTACTTACCATCTATTATCTATTAAGCGTGTTCATAAAGGAAATTTTTAGCCCTGAGAGCTATTCCTAAAAAAACGCATTTAAAACTGCTACAAAGAAATTAAAAATCATAATTATTCTTGTAAACGAATGTTTTGCCATTCCATTCTTGTTCTTTGTCATTTTGCTTTTAGTAGTCAAAAATAAATTTGTCTGTTATTCACATTTAGATGGAACCTAAATCTCGTTACAGACATTTAGGAGGTTTTAAAGATGTTTTGAATGCTGATGGCCCTGATGGGTTGGTTCGAGCAGTCCGTCGTGAAAATAAACTTCTTCTTACAGATACAACATTCAGGGATGCTCACCAGTCATTATTGGCTACTAGAGTGAGGACACATGATTTGCTCAATATCTCTCCCTTTGTTGCAAATCGCTTGGCTGGATTGTTTAGTTTGGAATGCTGGGGAGGTATGTATATGGAATCCAACTGCATGTTAAAAAACTGATAAATAAAAATAAAGAGTGTGTGAATTAAATCTTCATGATTATTAAATTTTTCATCTAGGTGCAACCTTTGATGTATCATTACGTTTTTTGAAGGAGTGTCCATGGGACCGCTTAGAGAAATTGCGTGAGCAAATTCCTAACATTCCTTTCCAAATGTTGTTACGTGGTGCAAATGCTGTTGGATACACTAATTACCCTGACAACGTTGTATTTGAATTTTGCAAGTTGTCACACAAGTACGGGATGGATGTTTTCAGGGTGTTTGATGCTCTTAACTACCTTCCCAATCTAAAGGTAAATTTGTTTATTTTTAAACTTTTTGATTTTCTTAATGTTAAAGTTTAATATTTAAATTTAAAACTGTTTGAATTTATTTTCATTTATGTGTTAGGTCAGATACAGCTGTTAAGTGTTAATAAAGATAAAGATGTGATTAAAAGATTAACCAATAGCTGTTCTTAATTAAGTTTGACAAAAGAATTTTTGTTACACTTAATATTTTCATGATCATTTATATGACATTTATTTGGCTAACTTTTTTTAGATCAGTCTACCTTTAGATTATAGTGGAAATTCCTTACCTGACTCCTACACAGTTATTTTTTTTCCAAAATATTTAGAGCTATGGGACGGTGTAGATTTGTTATAAGCTTTTACCTGGCTTTAATTTTTTAGGTTGGAATTAGCGCTGCAGGAGAAGCTGGAGGTGTTGTCGAAGCAGCAATATCATACACAGGTGATGTCAGCAACCCTGCTAAAACTAAATACAACATTGAATATTACATGAACCTAGCGGACCAACTCGTTCGAGCAGGAACACATATACTATGTATTAAGGTATATTTAATTTTTATATTAGAAATAACAGATTTGGATACTAGTAAAGAGAAATCAAACGATGTATATAGACCCTACACAAAGTGAAAATTTCTATAAGTGACTTAGACTGCAATGATACTGAAATTATTTAAAATGCATTTAAAATTTTCAAAATAGATGCAGCTATTTTTTACATTTGCAAATTTTCTAAAGTATGTTTTTTTTTTAGACATCAGGAACTTACCATTAGCTAGTGCAGCTATAGCTTTGAGTGCATCATAGTATGCTGTATTATTAAAATGGTGAAAGAGTAGACAGTGATTTTAGCAGAGTTTAACAGAAAGTTCTTTTCAAACCGTAAGTAGATAAATTGTTTGAGGTATGATTTAACAGAAATTTAGAGGTGTGGTGAATATTGTAATGTTTATTTTAAAGGTTTAATAGAGAATTCTTTTGGAAATGTTGTGAAGAACTATAAAAAAAGTTTGATTTAACTGGAGGTTCTTTTAAAAATCTTTAGAAAAAATAATTTGAAAGTTTTTTATTATTTCATTAATTAATATTAATTATTACTATTATTAATTTTAATTATTATTAATTCAATTTAATTGTTACAAAAAGAATACTCTGAATTTAGGAATAAAGTTGAATTATTTTTTGTTGTTCTGTTGGAACTTATATAATTTGTAAATCATCTTTTTTATTATTCTGTTGTAACTTATAATTTGTAAGTCATGTCTTTTTGGTTATTCATGCACTTTTCTAAATAATTTTTTTATTAGTTCTAAATTTCCTTTTATGTTCTTTGATTTTAAAAATGTAATGAATTCAATTTTAAATTGTTTTATTTTGATTTATTTTAATAAAATAACTTTTTTTTTTTGGAATAGTCATTTATTCCAAATTTTATTGGTACATTTAGAAAAAATAATAGAATAAAGGACCATCGACAGGATTTTTTGTGTTTAAGAATTCACAACGAAATAATCTTGCTTTGTAATATTTTTCTCGGAAAAAAAAAGACACTCATTTGAATGTTCAGATATATCCTCTTTTTCCCTTATAAGGCTTTTGAATATGTATGCAGCTTTTCTATTTTCGTTGCAGACATATGATAAGTGACTTCTCTCCGGCATATTTTATAGGACATGGCTGGTTTGCTAAAGCCCCAAGCTGCCCAAATTCTTGTTGGTTCTCTAAGAGCTCAATACCCAAAATTGCCCATACATATTCATACTCATGATACAGCAGGAGCAGGAGTAGCTTCTATGTTGGCTTGTGCAGATGCTGGAGCTGATATAGTTGATTGTGCTGTAGATTCTATGTCTGGGATGACATCACAACCCAGCATGGGTGCCATTGTTGCATGTCTTAAAAATACAGAACTTGAGACAGGTACTTTCACTTCTTAAATTTTGATAACTGTCATAATTAGCCATTTTAGTAAATTATAGCTGTTCTAGTAAATAAGCATACTTTTATAGCATCATTATTTCTTCGTTAACTTCTGAATAATTAATTAATATGGCAATTAAAGAGAATGAAATAATAGAAAGCAAACTTGGATGGTGGATGAAAAGGTTTCAGAGAATCTTGACACAAATCTTTCCTATTCAATTTATATTTCAATAAATCATTTGTGTTTAGAACACGAGTTAGAAGATGTTTCTCTCTACAGTGCCTACTGGGAACAAGCTCGCTGTTTATATGCACCATTTGAGTGTACTAACACAATGCGAAGTGGTAATGCCGATGTTTACGACAACGAAATACCTGGTGGACAGTACACAAACTTGCAGTTTCAATCATTTAGCTTAGGACTCAGTGATAAGTTCACTGCGGTAAAAAAGAAATATTCTGTTGCTAATCAGCTACTTGGAGATCTGGTCAAGGTATTTAATTTGAATATCTCAAAAATTGTTTTTTTACAAATATTTTGGGCAAACCGAAAGTTGAAAAATAGCAAAGTTTATTTCAACTTAAACAACTAAAAAGCATTTTTCTCGATGTATTATGAATGTGCTTGTAAGATTTAGTTTTAAAGACAAACTTTTTTTTGGGAATTTATGAAATTCTTTTATTTGCAGAAATATATGCCTATAAAAATAAATGGCAAAGGAGAGTGTAAAAATGACTTTGTGTCATTATTTATTAGAAAAATCCCTTTGCTAAAAAATCATCTTGTGATTACAACTGATCTTGTTGTTAAAAATAACTATTCTAGTAACCCATGCCCATATGTTGGTCTGTCCATCTGTTGTTCTGTCCATCTGTTGTTCTGTCCATCTGTTGGTCTGTCCATCTGTTGGTCTGCCCATCTGTTAGTCTGTCCATATTTTGTACTATTCATCTGTTGTTTTGTCCATCTGTTGGTCTGTCCATCTGTTGGTCTGTCCATCTGTTGGTCTGTCCATCTGTTGTTCTGTCCATCTGTTGGTTTGTCCATCTGTTGGTCTGCCAATCTGTTGTATTATTCATCTGTTGTTCTGTCCATCTGTTGGTCTGTCCATCTGTTAGTCTGTCCATCTGTTGGTTTGTCCATCTGTTTTTCTGCCAATCTGTTGGTTTGCTCAACCAATTTAGTTTCCTCAAAGTTATAAGGTCATAAAAGTAAACGCAAAAAATTTAGCTTTTTGAAAAATTTTGTTTTTTATTAGTGATTTATAATATGTCCACAATTCAATTCTGATTTCGAGTATATGGTTGATTTATGCTTAATTTTTTTTTCCTCAAATAGTGTTTAACATCATATTTATACATTTTTACAGTACATTTTTTAAAGAATAGAATTATGTTACTGTATATTTTTTCAAGTAACTCAATATATGGATTTGCATTAAGGTAAGTGATTCAACCTAGAGGCACAGAAATTGTAAAATAACACTATGCATGTTTGTTGTTATTATATCCTCGCAGCTCTTCCTGTATATAATTCAGTGGGCTATCTTGCTATGTATAATTCAGTGGGCTATCTTACTATATAAAATTCAATGGGCTATCTTACTATATATAATTCAGTGGGCTATCTTACTATAGATGAAATATCATTATATCCTTTCTTTAAAAAGTGTGTAAGAATAAATAAAGTTTATATAATTTGAATTTTCAATAAGAATATTAACTAATAGAATGGTATTTATATGACATTTATAATTACTTATTTATCGTTTGTTTATTCTTGAGTTCCTTCTATTATATAGTTTACCACTTGAAATGTTGTCGCACCTGTAATGACTTTAGATTTTCTAGCTTATCAGTAACTTCTCTAGTAATATATATTTTATAATAAATTTACTCTGCTTTTGTATATTATATAATTTTGTCTTGCCAGTTAAGTTTAGCTTATCTTCATTTCTATATGTTTTAAAAATTGCATTCTTGGTTTCTTTTGACACAAATGTAGTTTGAGATGCATTTCGTTATTTTAGGTTACACCAACTTCTAAAGTTGTTGGAGATTTAGCTCAATTTATGGTACAAAATGATCTTGATGCTCGAGATGTGGAAATGAGGGCAGAAGAACTGGATTTCCCATCATCTGTAATAGAATTTTTGGGAGGTCAACTTGGTCAGCCACACGGAGGATTTCCTGAACCACTTAGAACGAAGGTATATGAAAAAACTTTGAAATATTCAGGATGTTAAGTCGTTTTATTGGTTTTTAGCCAAGTGTGTTGCGTTATTACTCCTAATATTCTGTTTTTTTAATATTTATTTTTTGAGGATCTATGACCATAAGTTTTATGAGATATCATTTTTTGTTATTTTAATACTCCTTCATAGCCAACTAACTCACAATAATTGTGACAATTCTGGTAAAATAGATGTTCAAGCTTTTAAGGCACATAAAAATTTTGTGGTTATCCTCATTCGAAAAAAGAAGAAATATTTCTTTAGTAACATTGGTATAAACGAGGGTAAAAAATCGTTATGGGCAGCATTTAAACCATTTTTCTCTAGTCAACTCCTAAAAACTAAAGAAAGAGTTCTTCTTCTTGAAAATAGACATCTTATTTTTGATTAGAAAGCACTTGCAGAGATATTTAATAGCTATTTTCCTAATACTACCACTTTTTTAAATATTCAACCATGTTTGCCTATTGTTTTTGACCTTATCTCAGAAACCAATATTTACAATTTTGATTCTCATCCAAGTATTTGCAATCTGGAAAGTATTTCCTCTTACAAACTGATTCCATTTTAGCCACTGAACCAGAGGTAGTGTCATCATTAAACTAAAAAAAGGCGTTAATGAAATTTTACTCCAGATCCTAAAAACCCTGGCACGTAATCAGTGTGTCATTATCACAGATTGTATTAATACTTCGATTAGCAATTGTACTTTCTTTAATGAATTGAAGTGGGCCAATATAATCCCTGCTCATAACAAAAAATGATACATTAAATAAAGAGAATTATCAGCCAATTAGTATACTCCCCACGATGTCAAAAGTCTTCGAAAAAGTGATGTTTAACGTGTTAACACGTTTTTTCAATGATCAGTTTTCCCCGTTGCTATGTGGTTTTCGCAAAGGTTTCTCAACCTAGCACACTTTGTTTTGAATAATTCAGAAGTGGCAAAATTGTCTCAATAAAAAAGGGAATGTAGGAACAATCCTTATATATTTGTCGAAAGCATATGATTGCATGCCTCATGATTCGTTCCTTGTCGCATATGACCTCTCAGTCAAAATCTTGTATTTTATTTAAAAGCTTCTTCAGTTCTAGGAGACAAAAAGTTAAGCTGGGTTCAACATTTAGTAAATGGTTGGATATTATCTGTATTATTGTACACCAATGATCTATACTACATAAGATCTATATATATAATATCTATACTTCAGTCTCTCCTTTTTAATATTTTTATAAATCACATTTTTTTTTTGTGTTTGACTGTGATATTTGTAACTTTGCAGATGATATCACCCTATACACATGTGATATCTATTAAAAATGTTCTATCTTGTCTTCAAAATAAAGCTTCCCGATTGCAGGAGTGATTTAAATATAACTTTATGATTATGAATTATTTTTTTAGGAGTGGAAGATGCTCCATCTAGATATTTGTTATTTAAAAACAAAATTGGTGTAAAAAAAGAACTGAAGCTTCTTGGTATTACTAGAGATTGTAAATTAAATTTTACTTGTCACATTTGGAAATTATGTATGCAGGCCAGTATCTAACATTAATGTCTGATTAGATTTAGATGTTCCTTAGATGTCAAGCAGACAAGGACTCTTGTACATAGCTATGTTTTAAACTGATTTTGTTTTTCCACTAAAATAGATGTTTTTTTAAGAAAGAGCTGCAAGGACATTTCAACAGGTCTTTTCCTTGAGTTTTGACGAACTATTGTTTTTAGAAAACACAGTCAAGATTCATACAAAACATCTGCATCTTCTCATAATTGAGACTTACAAGTCTGTAAATATAACCAGAATTAATGTGGGAAAATTTCGAAATAACGCAAATCCCCTACTCTTTACAAATCGGTTGTATTTTGAAGCTCCCACCAGCAAAATCATTCACGTATGGAATAAATTCCCTGCTGTCTAAAGCCTGTTTTCTCTCGAACAGTCTCCCAATCTCCTTAAAGTTCTGCAAATCTTTGTCTATTTTTAAAAGATATCTCCTGACTTGGAACTGCAAGTCTTGTTCTTGTAATATTTGCCATTTGAATTTATAATTTCTGCTATGGATTTTTTATTTTAAACAAAAAAATATTGGTCTGTAGTATTATATTTCAACTTCGTGTACCAAAGTTAAACATAAATGAATGAATGTATGTAGGCTTTCCCTGATATTATTTTTCCTAAAAATTTGCATTTTCCATGAAATGCAAATAGGAGAACCATTTTAAATTAAAAAAAATAAATTTTTTTTGATACTAGACATGAATATGTCCAACTTTCGTCATTTTCAGCCAAAAAACAATGTTTTTTGAAAATATTTTCTCCCAAAGTTCCATCTTCTAAAAAAACTAAATTTTCAACAATAAGACTTTGCGTAAATTTTATTTTTTCTAAATAAATTTTCTTTTGTATTCCAAATTCTTTTACTCATCATTCCGGTTAACCGATCCATTGATTTTCTTGCTTGGTTAACCGATCCATTGATTTTCTTGCTTAGTTAACCGGTCTATTGATTTTCTTACTTGGTTAACCGATCCATTGATTTTCTTACTTGGTTAACCGATCTGTTGACTTTCTTGCTTGGTTACCTGATCCATTGATTTTCTTCCTTGGTTTACTGAAAAGCAAGTTTTAAATTGTCATTGTAACTATAGATTTAGCTCCATGCGCCTGTAGCAAAAGTCTTTGTTCAGAGCCTGTAAGGAAAGTTTTTATTATGAAATTTTTTTTGAGATTTGCAAAATTACGCAGAAAAAATTTTGCAAATTGTTCCTGTTGATATTTCACATGAGGTGCTTAGTTCGTAAAATATACATTCAGAATGAACTTTAATTAGTGGTGTTTTTAAAGTTTAAATAAAGTTCAATGATTGTCAAATATTTTTATCTGAAATTTTTATGCTGTAAACTTATAAAGCTTGAATTATCGAATAATGATCTGGTCTAGATTTTGAAAGGAGGTCCAAAAATTGATGCCCGTGTTGGGGACCTTTTACCTCCAGCTAACTTCGAAGAGATGAGAAGTGAACTAGTTAAAGATTATGGTAAGTTTTGCAAATCATTATAGAGCATTTAAGCCATGCAAAAGCCTTGGGGAGGTAAAATCAACTTCGTTGTTGTGCATATTAAGTTTAGCACTGTGATGAAAATATCAACTTGATTTTTAAGCATATTGAGTCTAGCACAAGTCTTACGTTGAAAATATAACTATTATAAACATATAACAAAAATAATTTATATATGATTTATAAATAATACTGGTTTCCATTGCTTATAATATGAGACCTGTTTCTGATCTTAATGTAAGGCTAGCGTAGCACAAAATTTTCTATATGAAGAAATAAAAAATGAGGTTTTCTGAACTATTATGGAAAAATTAAACTTCTGTTTTCAATTTTTTAAAAAAATACAAACTCTGCGTGAAATTTTTTAAGGGTCTTATCAAATAAAATTGTTTGCTTGCGAATTCTTTAGACAGAAACATCACCTTGGAAAATAATCGAGCCTTTGACCTACTTTTACAAATCATCGAAGTAATAGAAGCTAACCCTCTTTGACATGTATCGTCTTAAACGAGTCTCTTATAATAAATATTTTTGTCTAGGCACCTGAAGATGAAACTTCTCTTTTGATATTATCAACATTTTGATATTAATCAGGGTCACGTGGCTCCTTGAATTCTGCTGACATCAGCACTGTGTTTACATTCTTTAATTAAAAAAAACAGAAATTGTATGTGAAGTTTAGTAATGAAATTTTTATGATTAACACTCTTATGCCACTGGCATTATTCTTTGATAAGCCTCATTGCCCTAAAACATTAACATCTCTAAAAATCCAACACATCCACTACTCGGATTGACGCAAAAAATTACATGGTAAGAATCTACTATTGCAAATATAGCTAGTATGATTTTGTTCAATATATAATTTTTAATAGATATTTTTGACAGAGGTTGTTGATATAAATTGAAATTTGTATTCATTATGGTCTGCCTAAAGACTGAGAAAATATTTCTAAAAATAATGCCGCTTATTTAGATATGAATATAAGAGACTGCGATGTGATGAGCTACTGCATGTACCCTAGTGTATTCCGTGAATATGCCGAGTTCCATCAACTGTTTGGCCAGGTCACTAGTTTGCCTACGCGGTTGTTCTTCGTTGGACCCGAGATCGGTGAAGAAGTAGAAGTTGAAATAGAAGTCGGCAAAAAGCTGCAGTTGAAGGTTTTGGCAGTAGGAGATGTTAATGAAGAAGGGCAACGAGAAGTGTTTTGTGAAGCTAATGGTCAATTAAGGTCATTTTTAGTTGACGATAAGAAAGCTGTGCAGGTAGGCAATTGTTTAACGAATTTACAATTTTTCATGCAAATCGCCATATTCTCGTAATAATAACCAGTCATCAACTGCCCATTTTTCCCACCAGTCAAAAATTGCACAATCATTTATATCAGACATGTGATAAATGGATTTATAGTTAATTTTTGGATTGCTTATAAATCGAAAAATTTACCTATCCCTGTTTAAAATACTTTTCTTTTTTTTTTTTAATATTCATTATGATTTTCTGAAAGTTTTGTGATTATTTTACTCAATTATGGTAGGAAAATGTTTTGTTTGCTTAGACTCCCAACTTGAGTCAGTTTTTTAATTTTTATGTTTCTTAGAACTGTGTCCTTCTCATAGACTATTTATAAATGTTTCTTAGAACTGACGCCTTCTCATAGACTATTTCCGGAAATATCCAAAATTGCTGTGCAATTAATACTTCGCAACCTACGCGCAGAAAATTTTGTGGTGTATTTATCATTGTTATTTTTTTTAGTCGCGTTGATATAACCTAAGCCTTATGGCGAACCAATCTAGGAGTAGACTTTTAGTGGCACTTTTAAAGTAGTTAGCATATTTTCAAAATTTAAGCCTTAAGATTTTTATCAAATTTTTTTGAAACTAGTCAACAATAGAAGTGTTAAGTTCATGAAATTTTCTCCGTCAAGTTGCTCACGTTGTAATCATTTATCTGTCAAAAATTCTTCCTCGGATGTTGCATTATCCAGTTAGTTGTAAATGTATTAGGATGGAAATTGGGGTAATTAGTAGATTTTGGATCCCCGATTTTTCTGTCTCTTCATTTATTTTAAAAACTGTCTAATTTTTTCTAAGATTTTGTATGAAGTCCTAAAGCCATATATATATTTTAGAGTTTTTTCTGTTTTAGATCTTTGAAAACCAGCAAATATACCTAATTACAGTCATTATGAGAGCTGTTTTGAGCTTTTCATTCCCATGAAACATTCATCGTTATTGCTTTTTTCTGTTTCAAATTTTAAATATCCTTTCTAGGGATTCAGTGAACTTTTTTGATATTTTACATGAAGTTGGATTACCTTAAAAGGTAAAACATATATGGTATGCTGTTTTATTACCAGCTAAACTGACCTAGTAATTTTTTCTTTACCACCCTTGGATTTTACATTTTTTTCGAGCCAAAGAGGGTGAATCTAACAGTGATTTTGCCCCCAATGATACCCCAATGAGCCGTCCAGTTTTGAATTTTTAAGATTAGAATTCGCATTTCATAATTTTCAGACTGTTGTTCGCAATCCAAAAGCTAATAGTGCAGTTAAGGGTTCCATTGGAGCACCGATGCCTGGTAAAGTGATCAATATTCGAGTTAAAGAAGGCGAGTTAGTAAAAAAAGGTGATCCCTTGGTAGTCCTTAGTGCCATGAAGATGGAAACTAACGTTACATCACCGATTGATGGTATTGTTGGATCGATAGCTGTGGCAGTCAATGGTTCAGTTGTCGCTGGAGATTTATTAGTCACGATAGAACCATAGATCAAACTTTACATTCAACATAAAATTTATCATTTTTTGGCGGAATTTGTTATTTTATAATTTATTTCATGGGACATTTAATTCACTAAATATAAAATAACGAAAGTCTAAAATTATTAACGAATTTATAGTGCATACTATTTATAACGAATTTATAGTGCATACTATTTATAACGAATTTATAGTGCATACTATTTATTTTTGGCTACTTTTTATTTAAAACTGTTTTTCTACGAAGTCATTCATCATTCGAAATTCGTTGCTACTTGTAAATCCTGTCCTAGAAATTTTTAGAGAACTATTATCAATCTGTTTCTCCAAGAATATAGTAATTATTATATTGCTATTTTTTATTTTTTTGTAAGAATCCAAAGTTTGTTTGATTACAATTTCAAATTATGTATAATAATAACATAATGTAAACATATACAATGATATATGTATACATTTCAAATAAAAAACAACGAGTTATATAAGTTAAAAGCTTCGTTAAACTATTTTATTATAAATTCTATGTATTTTATTCAACAGATTTACTCATTAGACGTATTTCTGCGCAGCTACTGGCATATATGTGTCAAGCTTTGAATTGAAAACTCAATAAACATTGCACCAATCAAGGTTGGGAAATGATGTGATTAGAAATTTACCGGTGAAAATTTTTAACGCAACTTTATAGTACATCTATTTTTTTTTTTTTTTTTTTATTGTTATTTAAAATATTTTACTCCGTCGTATCTTGTGGCATATATTTTTTACTAAAATCTATTAAAATCTTGTATTTTGTGGTTTTTTTGTGAAAGATATTTAGATAAAAGCAAACAGCCTTAAAATATTTTTTTGGCTTGTATGCTGGAACAGCTGAACTTCTGCCTTTTAGTCCTTTATATATAGGGTCATATAAAGCCTAAAATACTACATTCTCAACCCCAATTTAACACAAGCTTTAGTTAAACTGGAGTAAATTATTAGCCCTTGATAAATTCATTGCTTTTGTCAGCCGAAAATATGTTTAAAAAATTTCGCAAGAATTAGCACCAAATATAGACGCCCAGTTTTGACGTGTTAGGCAGACACTTTTAATTTTTATGGTGATGCTATAAAAATTCACCTCTCTCATTACATATGTAAATATTGCTTATATTCATACTTAAGGGGCCACACCCCTCTATTTAACTTAGTGATACTAAATAATTTGTTTGTAGGTTATAATATAAAAAATATTAATAATAAATTTCCAGATATTCAACAATTCCTGCCCCATTTAATAAATAATCTCTCAATTTGACGTGCGTGAGGTAACAATGACTACTTTTTCGACTCGTCTCTTTTAAACGATTATTGCTGTAATGATGACAACCAGGGGAAATTTAGTAGCCTCTCTCCATTTTCATTGCATCATACATTAAGAGAGTAACTTGATTGCCAATATTGTTATGAGTTATATGCTGCAACATCAAATTATGCGAGTTTCAAAAGTATCTTTCGGAACGCGGTTTCGCCTTGTGGAATTAAATGACTCATTTTTGTTTTTCAGTGCAAACACTTTTCATCCTGAAGAGCGATAAATATGTTTAATTACCAACATAGGCAATGATGACCCCGGGTTATAATTACTTGTGCTATTCGCTATATCAGTATTAAACGTACGCCAAGAATCGGGACCCTGTGGACAACGTGCATGATAATTATTTTTGGCCAACCATCTGTCAACTTTCCTTTGCTACCCAAACATGTATATATATATGTATGTTGATAATAACAGCTCGGTTTATAGTTATTTCTGTTCCTTATATTTTTCTATTTATTTTCATGTTTTGTGTTAGATAATAACTGAAATGTAGAACATTTTTACATAGAAAATCTCAAAGACGTTACACCTGAAGCATCTTTAATTCCAGTTGCATGAATATAATATTGCGGATCCAGCAGCATTCCGTTCTATACAGTACTGCTTAAAATATGCACCGCTCGGCATATTGAATTTCTCCAGCAGATTAATTAGAAAGCAGAACTGCTGAAGGCACCTTGACAAGCAATGTCGTACGTTCAACAAATAGAACTTTTTACATCAAAATTAATTGATTCAAGTAGTCGTTTGGAATCTTTGTCTTACCATAAAGGCACTTTTCCGGAAGCCTGTCGGCGCTTAACTCATTGAGCATTGGTACGAGTAAATCACAAATAGCTTCTCGTATCATTGTATTTTTTTTTAAGATGATTTACCACTTAGTTTGTCAGTCTGGCACCTACAACAGGAATACTTCGTACGCAGGCAAAGGCGATTTCTTGTTTCGTTATCAACACTTAACGAATAATGGAAGAGAACAGTGAAGTGACCGGTTTTTTAACATAAGTTATCAAAATTTTGACGTATTGCAATGCCATAATAATTTTGGAGTGTGTAAGGCACTCTTTATGTCAGTTTTCCTGCTCCACCAGGCTTTTTTCCATCACTCAAAAATCATTTGCATTGTTTGTTAAATTTTGCAGTCGCATACCGAACCGCTTCTGTACATGACCGATGCAATTTCGTTTTTTAATAGAAACGTTGCCACAATATGTTTCCGCAGTGACAACAGTGTTGTAGGAATTGCTCTCACCAATAAATATAGTTATCGCAAGTTTGTTTTTTGTATTGAGCGCATAAAAATTCATTAAGTACGCCGCTCCATTCAATCGATTCTTTTACTTCTTTTCATGAATGTTTCATCATTGTTTTGAGTTGCTTTTTCATAATTTAATGATGAAACAAAACTGTTTTTCCAATCAAGCTGGATTATCACACATAATATTTAATTCTTGACAAAGTCCCAACTGAGCCTAGCAACACTCTAACGACACACCTTTCACGCACGTGTGAGGACACCTTCAAAGACTTATTGCTTCTGAAAGCAAGGAAAAGTTCATATTCAAAATAAAATTCTCAACATAAGTGTGACTGTTTCAACTTTTCTCTAGACACTGAACGTTTTTGGTTTTACATTTTTCGGTGTTTCAGTATTGTTGATGAAGCAGAAGAAATGTTAGTGTATCTATTATATTGTTTAAATATTTCTATTTTGTCTGAATTCACTCTACTAGAAGTCTTTTTTTCTCTCTTATCCACCATTTTATTGTAATTTAAAAAAAAGTCAATGAAAAGAACAAAGTAAATAACTAAAATATGAAGCCTTGAAAATAGTCAGGTTTTTCAATGGTGTTGCTGGAAATAACAGATATCAACAAAAAGTATATGGCTGCAATCTTCAATCCCCTTATTCACATTCTGGTCACAAACCAGGTTATTTGGGCTAATATTTTCCTCAGCATCGCAGCGAGATAATTAATCTGTTACTAGGGTAATAATTGAAAAAAAGTTTTCAGGGACATTTTTAAAAGGTAAGTTTGACCACTGACGTTTGTTTTAAGAGATTTTTAACCTCGGAATCGGATTCTACGGTAGTTAAATAAGCAGAAATTGATTTACCTAATAATGATTAGAGCATATTAAATATTGGAAAGATGATAGGCCTTGTTTCATATTGCATATTGCATCTCGAATGACAACGTAAAATTTTCACACTCCGGTTACAAAAGAGAACTAACAGTATCTAATAGAATGATCATACCCATTATCCGATATCCTGATATTTCACTATATTGGTTTTAAGTACTAGTAAGTGTAAGTAAGTAAGTAAGTATTTATTCTGCCACAAACAAATATACATTAGCTATGAAAATTACAAGACAACAGAAAA
>JAUZNK010007090.1:0-25280 GCA_035046665.1 Euphysa ruthae
CACTAAATTAACACAAGCTCTTTTTTGAGAACATTAAATGCAAAAAAATAAAAAGCATTATGTTACCTTACCAGAAATTTATTTCTGCGCCATTTACGAAGTTATATACGCTTAAACTATCAAGGTCATAAGAGCATCATAGCACACTGTCACGCTCTTCTGAATTTAGAAAAAAAAAAGAAACTAAATTCCAAGCCCCAAAATCCAGCTCGTCGCTTATAAAGAAATTAATTGAACCCCCTGATTTGCACAAAAATTGTCCCTATTTGAAAATATTTTTTTACCGAGGAATATTTCAGAATCTTGCGATTGACATCGCTATTATTAGGTAATAAATTTCAGATCTAAATATTTCAGATGTGAAATTAAGTTACTATCATGTATTGATTAATTTAAATTATCTATCTTGCCTGGGATGAACTAAAAGCATTTTCTTTTTGTATAGGCAAGTATAAAACTTAAAACAATTTGGATGTTGTAATGTAAAGCATTATAATTAAAATTATGTAAATTTTGCATCAGCATTATCAAATTTTTCAATATTCCCCCATAGAATTTTTTTTTTAAAATTAGGTGAGGCCGAAATTGAGTCGGTTTTTATGGATTTTTTGTTTTTCACATTAGAGTTAATCAGCCGGTCAAAAAATAGAAATAAAATGTTGGAAATGTCTACCATAAAGGGTGATTTACACTATGTTTAATATGCCACAAAAAATCATCTTGCGTAAATCAAATTTCTGGATTAAATGGTTTTTTTGTCTCAGCTCCAAGGTTAAAATTATTTTCAAAAGATCTTAGGAGCCCCATTTAAAAAAAAAAAATTTTAAGAATGATAACAAAATTAAATTTTATTAACGTGTATTGTTGTTGTTTGCTGGTTCGCATTGCTTAATTACTTCTTTGAAATGTTCAAAAGCCCACCACACACATACAAGTTTTTACATTTAGATCATGAGAAGACCACACTCCCAATACTTTAACATATAATGGCATCATTGAAAATATAAATTAATATCAAAGGCCTATTTCATTTCTAATATGAAAGTCTTAAAACAGGTTATGCAACATACCAAACAAAATAAAGTCACACTTGTATCATAAAAAATTTCCATATATGGATCCATGGTCAGACATTCCTTTTAATGATAATCATTTGATCAAGTTGATGTCATTCCTGGCAACAAACTACATGGGAAAATTATCTGCATTCAACCAAAAAAGCTTTTTAGTGCAATGCTGCTGAAGCCCTAAACGAAATGGTATTAGCTGCTGATTGCTGCAAATAGATAAATTAATGCACATATTTCATAACAAACACTAATCTCCATAATTTGCAATTCCCTACATTAATTTTAGTACTAATGTAACAAACTACCTAAATTGTTAACTATGAATTAGTAAATGTTAACATGATAATATTTCATGTTAAGTGTGAGTTACTAAATCTAAAAAGGAAAACAATTGTAATGAAAAAAGTATAAAATAGAATTAAAGATTAGTATTGTAACAATATACTTACTTATTTGATGAAGGGTTACCTCATTCATTATGGAATACCGCTTTAATAAAAAAATTCAACTCAGATATATCAATATAACAAAAAAACAATTCATGAGTTATATTTTTTTCTGTTAGGAGCTAATTGCGGCTATGAGTAGTGATGAGGAAACTGATGAAGAAAATGATGACATGGAAGATATCGGAGAGGATTTTTTCCTCCATAAAAACATCTCTAGTAAACTCTACACCTACCAAAAGACTGGTGTTCTTTGGTTTTGGAGACTTTTTAAAAAGAAAAGCGGAGGAATCCTTGGAGATGATATGGGGTGAGTGAGTTCGAAATTTGTGTTTTTTCTGATTTTATAGATTTTTAGAGTAGAACAGGACAGGTTTATTTAAAAGGAATTTAGAGACTTTTTTGTTTCAGGGTTCAAAGGATAATATTTGATCCCAGTACTTTAGTTTTAGTACGTCTGTCATACTTTATTTTTTTGCAATGCACATGAGTTCTTAAAATATTTGGTCAAAATGTAAGTTGTTGAATTTAGGAAAATGATTTGTTCTAAGCCCTGATTAGCAATTTTGATTATTTTTGTGTTCCTTTTAAAGTACTGTAGCATGGGAACGACAGACTCTGTTTGAGTCTAAGAGGTTTAAATAGCTTTTGTCTGTGGTATTAAGTTCTGTTATGTGTGACGGGGAGTACGATCCCACCATCTAAGTGGCTTAGGTTTATCTTTGTTATGCCTCGTAGTAAGTTAGCCAGTTTCGTTTTATTTTATTGTAATGGTTTAGTTTAATAAATACTCTAAATATATTTTAATACTTCTTTAAAAATACTTCTTTAGGCTGAGGAGTCTAATTTAACTCACACTAAAAACAAATCCCGAGTTTTCTTAGTTGGAATAATATTTGTGATTTTATTCTTAATAACGTACCCTATGAATGATTTCTTATATTTTAAAAATAAGACTTATTACAAAATGAAAAAAAAAATTTTATATTTTCTATAATTTAATTGAAAGATTAATTATTCATGGAATTTCATGTTAAATCACAGATATTATTTGTTACTTACATAGTTTCTTTTGAGGTATAGTTTACTTGGGCTTTCATCAACTCATTTGTTATTCTCTTGAATTTAACTCAATTTTCTTGAAATTTTTCACGGACTATATTTTGTTTTTAAAAATTTCAACCATTAAGTATCAAAAATTAAATAGGTAAACTATTATCTTTTGTTGAATATTGTTAAGATGAAAGGTATTTTGAAGAGATTCTTGTAAAGAGTAATGTTATTTTGTAATTTTGATTGAAAATCAATTTAAAAATTTTTAAATTTATTAATTGACCTAAATAATTTCAACAATATTTCTACACGGGGAAATCAGCCCTTGAAGTTTGCCCCTTGTTTGACATATTTAATTTTTGTAAAAAATTTCTTGTATGATGATGAACAAAAATTTATATATGCAAGCGATATATACCATTTGTTGTACCTGTATTTTGTATGTTAATGGCACTGATTTTCCTAATTTTTAATAATTATTTTTTTTCTAGTCTGTGTTGGATTACACTCTGTCAGATGAATAATGGCTGCTTATTCCTTATTGTGTCAGCCATTTTTTAGGCAAATAACATTTTTATTTCTAAAAGGTTGCTTGTGAAAGTAGTTAATTCGGAATATTTAATATGATTCAGTTTTATATATTTTTTGTTTGAGTACTTTTGCAGTAAGTTTTTAATCTGTGATATTCACAATTTTAAATGTTTTGGAATTGGCATGTAGATCAAGTGCAGTAAAGTCAGTCGAAATTAAAACAAGACCAGGTGATAGTGGTTTATAGGACAGTTCTACAGTTCACCATGAAAAAGCTTTAAGGAACAAATTATTTCACCTTTGATGAAGGATAAACTTTCAATTTTGATTTATTAATTTTTAAGAGAAATTAGCTGAGGTTTTTTTTTCGTCAAAATCATCTTATAACTTTAGAGCTCTGTTTTGTAATAATTAAATTTGAAATAAAAATCATATTTCCAATGAATACTGAAAAATTTTTCAGTGGATGTGAAATTAACAAACAAGCGAAGATCGAAGTGTTATGAACACAGTTTTAACTTTATATTCTTTGCTTCATTCACGTAACACCTGGTTGGCATTTAAAACTTTAAATGCTTCTAAATATTCTGCAAAACTTGTCTGACTAAGAAAATTCATGTATCTTGGTGCAAAGTTGTGCAAAGTCTTCTGACTTTTTGATGTTCCTAGTTGATGTTACTTGTAAATCACACTCATGAAAAAGTCTGAAGAGTACCCTTTTTTAACCTTATTTGATTTCAAGGTAAAGAAATGGTATTCCAGAGTACTTTCAACTTTTTAAAATTTTGGAAGACAATGAATTTTGCAATATATTAAACTTTTCAAATCTGTTTTAGACTTGGAAAAACTATTCAAGTTATAGCCTTTCTTGCTGGGATGTTTGACACAAATCGAATTAAGACTGTCTTGATTGTTGCACCTGTTGCAGTTCTTGTAAACTGGGAAAAAGAGTTGCTGAAATGGTAAGTGATAGATTATCATTGTTTCACACATTGATAGAAGCCTATACATTTTATTTTGATGAAATAATTGCTGTTTTTTTTATGTGTATGCTTTATTAGACTTACTGATTCTAAATCGTTTTTTAAATTTTTGACTTATAAGAAATATAACCTTAAAAATGGCATTATGGTTTTTGTTTGTTGAAAACCATTTTTTTATTATCAGGATATAATATATTTATTGTTTTTGGAAGTGAAAGCTTTGCTGCAAAACATATTTTCATTACTTTTAAAGGAATGTATAAGTAAAAAGTGTATATCTTTAAAAAGATAAAAAAATTTTTCATGGATCAATCCATGGATTATATTATTACTTTTAACTCAAATATTATCACAAATTTTAAACCTATTGCCTTGATTTTATGATATTAAGATATGAATGGTTGTAGTTTTAAAATTTTCATTGCTTTGATGCTTTGGTGCTGCTAATTTAATCTCTTTAAATTTCTGCTCTGTTATTTAACCCCTAAAGTGAGTTTTTATTTTAAAGAACGATTGCTTAAAATTTAATTTATTTTTCAACTAAAAACATGAAATTTCTTTTTAAAGTGTAAATAGGTTAATTCTTTTCTATGTATATAAATATAAAATTTCAGTCGAAAAAAAAAAACCAGTTATAAAAAGTAAATATTTGTGGGGTAGGTTATTATAATTTGTTGTATGTTTCGAATCTATATTATCTTACTGTGGGGCTGCTAACATATCTGTTTGACATTTTCCTCTGCTACACCTTCATTTTATGAAGTAATAATTCCTTTGTCAGTTTCTGAAGGAATTTCAGTTTCTAATTCGCTTCCAGAATCACTAAGATCTGAAACATCAAAGTCAGAATTATCAGATTGAATCAATAACCAAGCCTTTTGGTCATGATGACCGCTACGTTAGCAATTTTCACCGGTCGCCAAAAAGCTTGGCGGTCATATATATTTTCCTGCCAACGTGAAAATTTGTCAGATACGTTATATTTTATAAATAAACATTTAAATGCTGCAACAGCACAGTGGATAAATCAGAAAAGTTTTAAATAACAAACTGGATAGTGGTAACAAAAACACAGTAAAGATAAAGAAATAATGGAAAATCTATCTTTATGATAGGTCTATCTTTATGATAGAGATAAATATTCAATTATAACACTATAAGGTATTTGTTCTTTTAGTATTTTTGTACAATCAGTACACCCACCTAAGGGAAAAGCATAAAAAAATGCTCATTTTAGTAATCTGTAAGGCTTTTACCTTCATTAAAGGTATCCCCAAGTGCTTTGGCATGCTAGCTGGGATTCATTTAAAGAAATCCAAAAAGGAGGAAGAATGCAAATTGTTTCGTCAAAAAATCTCAAACGGTTCTCATGATATGAGTGCGTTTTTTTAAAATTGTTTATTTTTAATAGATATCCATAAGTATTTTTGAATTTAGATAACTATCTATCTCTCCACCAAAAATAATGAAAACGTAAAATATTTCAGGGATTATTAAAAATGATGTGTATCATCAAATTGGCAATACTTAACTGTGATGTCAAAGCTAGACATTTTTTACACTCATATCTTGAGAACCGTTTGAGATTCTCTAATGAAAAATTTCTTTCTTCCTCATTTTTGAATATTTTAAAATGAAGAACAACATGCCGAAGCACTTGGGGATCCCTTTAATTCATTGTCAGTTTCTGTTTCTTTGGCTTTTTTTTTTTTGTTTTACATCATATAACCAAAAACATAACTCAATCTTTTGACCCTGAAATATGAAAAACAAAATATTTATTAGAAAGAGTCAGGTGAACTTTAAAATAGCCCTATCCTTCCTATTTAACAATATTTGATGATTAATTGAAAATTTACAGTAAAGAACAGCAGCTGCAGAACAAATAGAGACAGTATAGAAAATTATTCAAATCCGATTTCATGTAGGATACTTATTGTTATTTTAAATATCTATCTATTAAAAACAGACAATTTAAAAAATTATTTTGAAAAACAACAAAAAACTTCATCTCATTATAAACATTTGACATCTTTTTTGAATGCAAAGTACTAACAAAACTTCGTGAGCTTTAAAAACATGCCATGCAGTTCGAAAAATTGTTCAACCAAAACACAAAAATAGTAAAGAGAAACAAAAATAACATAAATTAAAAACTATGTATCTTCTAATAACAAGCAAAGCAAGTTCTTTTACGTCAAGGTTAATTAATACTGAAAGCATTTATAAACAATTTCCTCTTTAAAAACACAACTGCCTCTTGAAAATTGTCAGCCTGAAAGAGCGTTTAAATTACGGTCTACCCTTTTGTTAAAATAATTGGAGGCCTTAATTTGTATTGTTATATGATTAGGCTGTTTTTTTGCTGCAATCCTGTTTACAAGCTAAAGCTATGCTTTCAATGAAAATAAACCTGAAATGTTTCTGTATGTTTTTATTACTCAATGTAGTTTATTATTTTGCAAAGTTTGCTTGATCGCACGTGAATTTTTTGTTTGTTTACAAAAACAAATTATATATAATATATATTTTAAGAGAATTTGCATTTTTTTTTGTTTATAAAATACTGCCTGTCAAAGTTTTAATTTGTTTATTTTAAAATATTTTCACATATAAAAATTTGTCGGTCAGCCGCCAGAAGAGGTATATATGTGGTCATTGTAGGATTTTTTTCGGTCATTGGCTTTTCAGGGCCTGATAACTCTGCAGCTTCTTTGGCAGTATAGGCACATTTTCTAGAAGATGTTTAATTGTATTTTATTGATGATTCATTGCTTAATTGTTTATTTTATAAAGTGTGTAAAATACAGACTCTCATAACTTACAGCTTGTTCAAGATAAGCAATTCCACACAAAAACAGGTTTTTAAATTTTCATTACTGTGACAGTTATATCTGTCGAACTCATATTATAGTATTGTAGCTCTGACTGATATATCCGTCAAACGCAGTTAAGGGGTTTTCATATATTTTCCTCAAATTTTTTTGATAACAATTAAAAACAAAAAATTGTTTTATAACAGTAGGTTGTTTGTCATTTTAAAAACTTACCTCTCAGTTAATTTTTATGCCAAGATAATTAATGAGAAATTTTTTTTTGTGGAGACACTTTTTATAGGATAAGATCACTATCACTTTTATGTTGCAGGTTATTACCTACCATTTTTCTGTGGTTACAAGATTACTGATTTGTTTAATAGATAAAATTGGAAGTAAACATAAATCTAGCCTAATGATAATATTCAAAATTTTTGCCTCAACACAATCCGAGCATAAAAAGGCTATTAGTGGAACATTGCATTGGTTTTTATTATGAAAATGAAGATTTGTATTAATATCACATTAATGATTCTGATTAGGACTGCGATAATAATGGGTTTTGGTATTTAACCTGTATTTAAATGATTATGTCTATGATTCAAATGATAGAACTTCGTTCATCTCTTACTGCTGTAGATTATCTGCTTCTTACTAATGATATCTACTATAGGAACTCCAGTTTAAGCGGAGAAAATTTTTTAGATTTCATCATGTAATATGTGGTGCAAATTCAGTTTATTGTGGATAAGAATTTTAATTTTAACTGGTAACATGTAATTATCTATGGAATCATTGGCTAGGGAATGTTTTTTAGTCTTGGGTGAAAGAGTGGCCCTACAATATAGAGCCCAGTGCCGATATTAAGGTTTGGTGCTAGGAAAAACATCCAAATGTATAACTTTGCTTCAACATTTTCATCAAAAGTCTTCACTTAAGACTTTGTCATGGTCCATAAAGCTTTCATTTGATACTCATCCTTTAAAGGTACAGATCCTTAAATTTCACAAAAAATTTTGTTTATCAAGCTTCTTCCCATTTATTGTTCACTTGTTTATTTATTTAGTTATGAATGTTTTAACAGGGTTCGCACTTCCAACTCAAGGGCTGTTATCAATATGTGTCCTGTAATAAATAAGAAATTAAAGGCTACAAATTATTTGCTACAATATATTAAATTATAAAAAATAATTTTTTAAGTTCAAATTTAAAGGATTTCATGAGAACATCCTTTCGAAATAAAGTAAAGGTAGGAATGCAAATTTCTAAAAATGCAGTAGAAGTATCAGATCGAAAAGATTAAAAATTTATTATTCTAAGAGAGCAACTTTGAAGTTAAAGTATTTCTATACATTTAACTGTGTTAAAATACCTTATGGTTTAAATCTGCGTTTAAAGTTCTTGATGCTCATCTTTTTTAGTTGCATATATCAATCTAAAATTTTGTTAAAGCTGGAAAAAAAAAAAAAAGAATTAAAACTGCTATTGCTGTGTAAAGCTCCAATATCTAAAACATTCCAATTAAAAAAATCAGACATAAATTTTTTTCTATCAAAGTTATTATTTATTAGGTAGGTCCTTAAAAATTTACAGCAAGAGTATTATACTGACTTTTTTGCGTATTCAAGTTTAATTTTTGGTAATCTAAGAAGATAGTGGTTGTTTGAAAACCGTTTGTTTTAAAAACCGGTGTGGAACTCTCTGATTTTGATTGCTTTGCTTCAAATTGTAATCTCCAATTATTTAAGTCAACTAATATTTTTCACAGTCTGTATAAGATTTATCTTTTTCTCTTCTTTTAGTTTCCTGTCTAGAAGTGGCTTTTAGCCTTTCATTATCTGAAAAATTTTGACTTAAATTATCATATTTGTGAAACATTCCTAAATTGAAATTCCATTCAATGTTTATATATTTTTGGAATTTAATTCCCTTTAAAGCTATAAAATTTGAATAAGAATATTCTACTTGGATTTATAAGTGAAATAAACCTTTTCAAAGTTTTAATTTTATATAGATAAAAAATAATATCCTGTTGTCAAAAGAAAAAATAATTTTGTTTAAATTTTTTTTAAAAATTTTTTGTAAATACATATATTATGAATTTAGGACACAGGACAAGGACAGGCATACACCATCTAAATTCTGTTATATGTTTTCCGAAATTAGATGGTGGTTTCACCATAAACGCAGTCATCCAGTTGGCTCGAACCACATACCTTTTCACTACGGTCTCTGTAGTTCGGCTCATTACACTACTGTGCCAGGGATCCACAAAAAATTTTTGATTTTGATTTTGACTAACTGATTAAGCAGTTTTTCTTTAATTTCCATGTAGTTAATTGATCTCTATGAAACTCCTTTTACCATAAAGCTCATTTAGTAATTGTTAAATTTCAAATTTTTCAATTTAATGACCTATTTGAGCTCACCATAAATAACCACTTGGCCAGACAACCACAAACTTATTAAACCGAATCAAATCAAATACTAATACGCTGAGTGGGCGATACTCTGATTTGAACCCGGAACCTTATGGTTGGGAGTCAGATGTGTTACCAACTGAGCTATCTGGGTACATATCTGGGTATATAGGTAGTATATAGCTTTAGCAATGTTATCAATAGTTTCTTTATTAAGGGCTCCTGGCATAAGAGTGAAGTTATTTCATGGAACCAATAAAAAGACAAGAGAAAAACATTTGCAGAAAATACAATCTGATGAGGGAGTGATTTTAACTACCTATGGTAATGTATTTTTAAATTTACAGTTATTTCAAGAGATTTAGGAATACCTTTGAAATATAACTTTTTCTACTATTCGTTATCTTAAGCTTTTTAAAAAAATGAAATTAAAACTATATTAAGGTTTTGAGCATCCATTGAATTATTTTGATTCTAAACTTTATGCACCCATGCATTTGGACAATAATATTTATTGTTTTTACCACTGGTTTGAGGGCTTTGATTAAGTTAGCTGTTAGCTTTTTTTATTACTCAAATATTGAGTTTAGGTATTGAAATAAAACTTGGTAAGCACATTGGAAGTTTTAGCCAGAAAATGTTTTTTAAGATAAACTTAATATTTATGGCTATTTCCAGGGCCTTTTTTATTAAAAAGGCCTGGAACTATTTGTCTGTTTTTTTTGTAAACTTTTTAAGTAAGAAAGTTTTTTCTTATTAATGAATATCTTTGTATCAAATTTTAGGCCAATATCTTTCAAGATCAAAAATTCATCAAATTTTTCTTTTTTTAAGTTCAATTGCGATGTCATAGTTACTGGAAACTAGCTGAAAATAGCTGAAATCTCAGGGCTGTTTTAGCAATTCTTAAAATGCTTGAAATATTTGAACCGTGAAATAAAAACTTGTTTAAAAAATTCTCAATTTTAGCTTTATTTGACTGTAAAGACCGAAATATGTTATTTTTCCTCTATTTATGCTGGCTGTACTATTTGAAATCTGTATTATGTATTGAATTCTTTTAATTATGTATATCCTTTTCAATATGTTTTTTTAACTGTATTTGTTGGTCGTTGGTTCCTTAAGTGAATAATTTTGCAAGTTTGATTTTTTGGTGAGAAAGATTAACTAAGATAAACAATTTCAAAAATACTTATCGATTATAGAAAGGAGGTTTAAACTCTTGACATTCATCTCTAAAAAGTCTTACATTTAAATAAGATAAAATTAAGATTTAAATAGAGAAATTTATTTAATGAGATGCCTTTCTGACATTTAATATACTGTTATTATTATTATTTATTATTTATTAATAATTTACAACTTGAGAGAAAGATAAAAGTCCAGTAAATCATACATCGAAACACCCAGTATGTAGAAATAACAAAAAAAGCGATTAAATTCTTATTTTTTTGGTTTTAAAGTGGGGGCATGAACAGTTAATGAGTTAATAAGTTGATAAATTAAAGTAATCTAGCAGTTGCTAAGAAACAAAGTAAATAAAAAATTTATTGTTCATTTTGCAATTAATTTTTTTTCTTTTTAAATTTATTTATTTTCTCTCAAATTAATTCACATTCAATGTGTTATGTTAAGATGAAAATCTAAATTATTTTTTAAGTAAGTGGACTGCAGATTTATTTTCTAGATTTCTCAGCCTCACATGTCTTACATAGCACAACTTTATGTGAATTATAAAGCCTAAAATGAAATAAAGGATAATAAATAATAGTAAAAGTTAGCAAGAGTGGTTAGTGAGTTACAGAATATGCGTAGCTTCAACCAGGTGAAAAATATTTTTTTTCATGTCGATGTTTGTTTATTTGGAAAATAATTTAATATTCTCTTATCCACATTGGTTTATTTATTATCAATCAATGTTTATTAGTTTGAATTTTTATAGAAAGAATATATGTCACATTTACAAAAATATTTATGACACTCTTTACACTGAAATATGTAAAATATCAAATGAAAAACACTTAACTAATAGATTTTTAGCGTATAATCAGTTTCATATAATAAAATTAGTCTTCGACTTGCCAGGCTAAAAGAATAATTAATACAAATTAAACTGGCAACAGTATGTGAATTTGATAAAATCTAAAAGTGATGTGATTTCATAACTAGCTAAAGTTTTAAAAAAGACAGGAAATATGCTGGTATGTTATCCACCAAAAACAACTACCTAAGTCTGTATTTTCGTGATGGGAAAAATTTGATAGCATGATCACAAATACATATTTTTTGATTTTTATACACTTCATCCATAAAAAATGAAATACAGAAACAAAACAACATACTCTTAAGGTATATGAACTAAAAACGATCAATATAAAAGATTGAAATGTTTGATTTCTAGCTGCAGGTTTTTGCCGCATTGAGAGGATTGCCATATTTTACTTTTTTGCTCCTATATTAAAAATTTATACAGCTTATAAACTTGCCTCGTGGTATAGTCAAATAAATAAATTGTGCTTTTAATAGTTATAGTCATATAAGATATTAAGGCTGCAAAATTACTACAAAGTGCGAAAAATAAATATAAATTATTAATCTTGCATGATGTTTCGTTTGTGTTTGTCATTAACAAAACTAAAAGTAGATATTTTGAGAGTTAAGTTAATAATTCGGTTCTTAACAAAAGCCTTACATGATATAAAGGTTACTGTGCCTTCTTTTTCCAAAGTTTTTTGTCCTATGACATCAGTTAAATTGCACAAAATGTACTAAGCTCAATTGAATTGAATTTCACTTCCATAATATCAGGTAAAAAAAAGCTTTGTGAGTCATTGATCCCTAACAATATCAAGTAGTATAACATTGGAATGATTTTCAGAGACATATTTATTAAAGAAAATATTCTTAAATATATTCTTAGCAACGATTAATAAACATGAAATCATGCAACCTGGTGTCGAGAGCTGTGATTGGTGGTTGAATTGTGGTTTATTTCAGTAGCATGTTTCACCATATTTAAGTCTTGCAGAGTGGTGAAAAATTGTGCACTTTTTGTGAATAGCATGAAATTGGATTTGGAAGAGCACCGGGTATGTAAGAATCGATTTCATCTCAGACCCAATTTTTTTTGACACCAGAAGTCTATTTTGCAGACTTGGTTTGGTATTTTGCTGACCAGATTATTATTTAACCAAATTGATATGCAAATCTCACTATAGTTACGAAAATACTTTGGCAAACTTAGGCAATTTTGATTTTAACTGTAAAAATCTACTTTACAGGCCAGATTTTCTATTTTACAAACCAGAAAAGCAATTTTACAGACCAGATTTGTTACTGCCAAAAAAAAAATTATATTGGCTAACATTGATCACAGATTTCGAAGTTGCACTAAAGACATGCTCTAATATGCTAGTTATCTCGTTAAACCTTTGTCATGTATCCCAACTTGTTTTCTTACTTCGTCCTGTGAGAAATAAAACTTGGTCACTACCAGTCATTTGGGTGAAAAATGAGAATAGCTTTTGATTTCTGTGGACTTGGGTTTGTATAGATTGTGTGAATATTAAAGTTGCTTACCAACGCCATGTGATATGAACAGTTCATCAAGGTTTAGTCTTACGAACATTGCAAACAATAAAAACTACATCTGTGTCTACAGTAAAAATCAATACTCTTTTTTAGTTTTGATTTGACACATCAGCTGTGTGAACGAATATCACGTATCAGCTTCTTCATGGTTATATGGAGCTAAAAATGTAGAGTTTTTTTTAATCTACATCAGTATGTTTTCACCGTACGTTGTAGTCTTATTTTTGTCTACAGAATCAATAGTCATTTCTTAAGCAAGATACTTGAACAACTCGGTCTTGTTTCGTCTATTCGAAGAAAGGCTTTACATTTACTTTTCAGGTAGAGAATGAAAACATTGTTTGCGTAACCTTTGAAACTGAAGATAGTCCTTTAGTTGATTGACTATTACAGAACCATCACATATAATGGCATCTACATCTGGCGATAGGTTAAGGGACGATGTGGGGGTTTCAAGACACTTTACTAATATAGATTTATCTATGTTATATAATAATGAAAAGTTTGGCACAGACATTAATCTTTCGATTCATAAAGAATCTATCTCTTTTCTAAAACCATCAGGGAGGTTTGACTTACCGCTTTTTCTTGAATTAATTCCCTTTAGCTTACCTATTATTTTTAGTGGCATTAGGTGTGTCTAACTCCTAACATGTATCGTTCACTGTTTTTTTAAATATTATTTATTTTATCTATGTCCATGCTCTCTAAGTTTTTGTTATTTTAAAGAAAAAAAAAAAAAAGATTAATCGACAGATCAAATTCGACCATACTTGTCAGTTATTGTGCAATATATAATTGTGAGAATAACTGGACACTGTTCTTTAAAGATTTAATTTCTTGCTGACTTTCCCAGCTCTTTGATAGTTGTTACCACAACGTTCACTTACTTTAAGCATTGCCATTTCCATATGAAGACCACCCATCACAACAGCCTGATTTTCTCCATATTCAGAATGCCATTCCCATAAAAAACCAGTAAAAACTAAAAAATCAGTAAATCACCAATAAAATGTCATAAAAAAATTTCTGAAAGCATGAAAAGGTGAACATATACACAATTTTAATCATTTGTTTAAATCTTTTCTTTGAATTTTGGATTAACCGGTATTGAAAAAAATATTTTGATTTAGAACATTTAGTAACTGATCTGGAATTACTGTTATACAACCACCACACGTTTCAGAAGAACTCAAGCTATAAAAATATAAATCGAAAAAAGAATAAATCGAATCGATATAAGTTTGAAAAAAAATTCCTCATCTGCGGCAGCCTATTGGAAAATTATAGCCATTATAATATCACTCATTAAAAAAAGCAAAGAAAAAAAGTTAAATTTGTCAGATAAAACTTACTTGTCGTTAATAATTATGTCTGTTCGAGATACTACTTGTATAGGTATTACAATTTCATTTGGCAGATAAGCAGGCGGAGTATTAGTATATTCTTCTGGCAGAAATTTTAGCATAAATGACCTTTCGTTTAAGTAGAGGAATGTTTTGAGGAATTCCATCATTTTCTGTTGTGAAATTTTGAAACAAATGTATTCCGGTGGAATGAGGATACACATGTTGTAGCACTAGGGTTGTGGTCAATTTTATCGACTACGGCTGTGGTGAATAAATGTTTCTTTAGACTTGGAGGGCATACCACATCATCGTTTTCATATTGTGCTCCAACACTATTTGCTAAGTCTGTTGAAATTTCCAACACAATGTTATAGAAAACTGACAAACCAAGTTCATATAATTTATCAATTAGACATCGTTTTTGTGTTCTAGCATGACTGAGACATCCCAAATGTATACTCGTCGGTGACTAACACTATCTTGCATAAAATGATGACTCATTTTTTGTTGCTGAATGTTACTGTTGAATATCATCAGTTGCGATAATAATAAAAAAAAAAAATTGCTTTGTTTTGTTGTTTGTAACATTACTTATATTGGAACCGCATGGTATCATTGTAACAAGTGTTTTTAAAAGTGTAGGAACCTATTCCTGCTCACATTTTTCAGTAAATTCTTCAGTAAATTCTGTCTGTGTACGTCTGCTAAATACTAATGTTTACTGCTTTCAACTCAAGAAGATAAACTCGCTTTGGATTTCAAATGGCAGTATGATGGAAGAAAATGGACGTTTTTTTACAGTTGAGCATCTGGAAGATTTAGAGAAAGAATTCCGAGGGGTGGACTTGTTGGAGGTTTTGTTTTGTTTTTGTATGTTTTAGGAGGGTGTTTTAAGAGGGTGTTTTGGAAAGTTTTGAATTTATAATTGTCATTTCAAATTTTGTCATGAATTTTCTCATCGCATAACAGAATCTTTTTTTTGTTTTAATACCTTTTTATCACCGTTATTTTCAACTAATTGTTTTTCAATTAGATATATTGAAAGACATGTTTTGTTGTCTTATTGAGTTAAATTGTTCAGTAAGTCTACTTAGTTATAAAATTCTATTTTTGCCAGTCACTAAAATTCATAGAAGGATGTTTGAAAGAAACCTTTTTTGGCACTGTTTTTGTCACTGTTTTTCGTAAAAAGAAAAACAGAATTTTTTTTTTTTTTATGTATTTGTTTTTGCGGTTTTACTTTTTTTAAAACACCATTTTTTAGTAATAAATATTTACTAATAAATGCAATGTATGTAAAAAAAAGTGAATTTAAATCATCATGTTTTGTGGTGTAGTATATGTAAGTCATGGATCCACAAAAAATGCAATAAACTAAATGAAATTGATTATAATTTACTCAATACTTCTAACACTATTTGGTTCTGTATCACGTGTACCTCACATCTTTTTCCATTTAGTCACATATCTGATAAAGAACTTGTTTTGTTCTTTTCCTCTAATATTATACTTGATGATTTACATATCTCTCATACTCTAACGTAATTCCATCTTCTAACAACAAATATCTTTTTTCTTGATTTAATAAATAAATTTCTTCAAAATCTATAGGTTCTTTTGATGACAATATAATAGCAATTCCCACTTAATTAGCTGCAAGTATTACAATATTGAAGATTTTTCTTCCTCAAAATTTGACAATAAAAATTTTTTTCAGCATTTGACATGAATATTTCCTCCTTGGCACTACATTTAGATGAACTTCGAACAGTGCTGTTTTTGCTTATTTTCATTTTAGCATTATTGGAATTACTGAAACTAGATTTAGGAAAGGTTTTCCACTATCTATTCCAAAAGATTTTGAAGACAGTAACCATGAACTTGTTCCAACAATATTTTATTTTTTTCTCGATCTACACCAAACGTTAATTGTTTATACAGTTCTGTTTCCCTTACCTTATTTGGAAGCAACAATGTAAACGAACCGGCTAAAATTTCACTTGAAAATAAGACAAGTATTTTAATTGTTGATTTAAATATCGGGCTCATTGAATCATTTTTTAATATTGCAACTTTTTTATAACATTTAACCTCATATAACATTACCAACAAGAATAACATCGATATCTAGAACAGTCATTGATAACATTTTTTCTAATTGTTTTTTATGAGGGAATTATTTCAGGTAATATAACGTCTTCTAAATCTGACCACCTTTCTACAGTTTTTTATTTAGCCTAGTCTAAATAAAAACTTTGTACCTCACAATCATAATGTATTTAAAAGGAAAATCAATATCTTGAACATAGAACTTTTTAAAAGCGATATTTTGAAAATTGATTGGGAAGCGAAATTAAAATTTGAAGCCAGCAACACTAAAAATTCTTTTAATATATTTTAAAATTTTATTAACGTTATCTTAGATAAACATGCGCCATTTATAAGTTGAGTATAAAAAGTTTTAAACACAGATTTAAACCGTGGGTAACAAAAAAAGATTTTGACATCCATTAAAAAACAATTTGTTTTGTATAACATATATTTGAGATTAAAAAACCCTGACAATAAAATCTACTACAAAAATAAATCTAATTTTTATAGGAACATGATTATAAAATTAATTAGGAAATCTAAAGAACTTTCATAAAAAATAAAAGTGTAGAGTGGGATTAAAAATATTATTAACCTTAAAAGTAAAACAGATTCCATGCCCAGTTGTATTTCTGAAAACGGAAACCTTATTACTGATCCAATTTTAATCTTTGAAGAATTTAATAAGTTTTTTACTACCATAGGCAAAAAAAATAAGTCTAACATACATTCCTCTCATACTAGTTTTACTAATACCTTTAAAACCCTAATGTTAACAACTTGTTTATCGCCCCCACTAATTCTGTTGAAATAACTTCATTGATTAAAAGTCTTAAAACTGGTAAAGCCTCCGGTCCTAACAGTATTCCTTTAATAATTCTCAAAACCTTTATTGAAGAATTTTCTGTAATTTTATCTCATTTATTTAACATATCATTTTAAAATGATGTCTTCCCAGGTATCTTAAAATTTTCTTCCGTAATTCCTTTTTTTAAAAAAGGTTCTAAATTAAATTGTTCAAATTAGTGACCAATTTGTTTACTGTCTAATATAAGTAAGTTACTTGAAAAACTCATGTATTCTTGACTTCACATTTTTTAACAATGTATAATTGCCTTAATGAAATGCAGTTTGATTTTCAAGCTAAGTACTTAACAAACCATGCTCTAGTTAGTATAGCTGAAAAAAATTGCGAGGTTTTCGATAGTGGACGTTATGCTTGTGGAATATTTATTTATCTCAAAAAAGCTTTTGACACTATGGACCATAATCTTTTACTTGCAAAACTAGATCACTATGGTTCTCATGGTGTTGCTAGTGGTTGGTTTAAATCATATCTTTCTAACCGCAAGCATTTTGTCGCTATTAATGGTTTCGAGTCTTCTCGTCATACTGTTAGCTGTGGTGTTTCTCAAAATTCTGTTGTAGGTCTGACCTTGTTTTTTCATTAAAACATTCAGTTGTACATCACTTTGCTGATGATACTAATATTCTATGTATTAACAAATAAATTAAAACACAAAATAAAAAAAATTAATTATGACTAAAACAATTAGTCAATTGGTTAAATGCAAACATAATATTATCATTGAAAGTCGATAAAACTGAACTTATACTTTTTAAATCTCCACGTAAACAATCCAATTCTGAAAAAAAAATTAAACTTAATGGTAATCGATTGACTCCACCGCCACGCATTAAATACCTTTGTTGTTTAATTGATGAAAGCTTAAGTTGGAAGTTCCATGCATGTAGAAGAACTGTGCAAAAAACTCAGCTGATCTAACAGTATGCTCAGCAAAGTTTGTAATTATGTTGATAAAGCGACTATCCGTTCGTTATTTTCTCATTCAAGTTTTTGCTGTCAAATTTCGGGTCAGCTGGAAATTCTCTTCAATAAATTCCTTGCTATTCAACGTTGTTCTCTCAGAATAATAAATATTTGTCCATCCAGATCTAATGTTTTTGAAGTTTTTACTAACTTAAAAGTACCTCATCTATCTGTTCTAATTAAGGTTACTGTTATCATGCTTGTTTTTGACCACTTACAAAACAACTTTCAATTTATTAATGAACTTCTGGGAATATTTGGACATATATCTGGTCTGCAAAATTGATGTTTTTTAAAGAAGATATGCTTTCAAAATTTTTTTTATCAGATTCTTCAAGTTTAAAATAAGATATATCTTTGACCGTATTGGGACATATCTTGTCTGTAAAATAGACTTTTTGGTTTCCAAAAAAATTGGGTCTGAGATCAAACCAACTTTATGAAATCTATTAGTCATCCTGACGAAATTTCATGCTTTTCACAAAATGTGCACAATTGTTGTGATATTTGTTCTGCAAGACTAATATCGTTATCATTAGCTTGTCCAACTCATTAAGTAAGTCTTACTTATTAATAAGATGGTCTGAAGAAAGAGCAAAGTGGTGATTGCAGCAATTTAAATATATGTTGCGCGGGGATTTATTTATAGCAATTTTGCTGTGAAGGCCAGAAAGATAAGATTACAAAAGATAAGTATTTACTTACAAAAGATAATTATTCTCTTGCGAAAGATAAATATTCTCTTGCAAAAGATAAAAATTCATTTACAAAAGATGAATATTCTCTTACAAAAGATAAATATTCTCTTACAAAAGATAAATATTAACTTACAAAAGATATGTTCTCTTACAAAAGATAAATATTCTCTTACAAAAGATGAATATTCTCTTGCAAAAGATAAATACTCTTTTACAAAAGATAATTATTCTTTTACAAAAGATAAGTATTCACTTACAAAAGATAAATATTAACTTACAAAAGATATATTCACTTACAAAAGATAAGTATTCACTTACAAAAGATAATTATTCTCTTGCGAAAGATAAATATTCTCTTGCAAAAGATAAAAATTCATTTACAAAAGATGAATATTCTCTTACAAAAGATAAATATTCTCTTACAAAAGATAAGTATTCTCTTGCAAAAGATAAATATTCTCTTACAAAAGATAAATATTCTTTTACAAAAGATAAGTATTCACTTACAAAAGATAATTATTCTCTTGCGAAAGATAAATATTCTCTTGCAAAAGATAAAAATTCATTTACAAAAGATTAGATATTCTCTTACAAAAGATAATTATTCTTTTACAAAAGATAAGTATTCTCTTGCAAAAGATAAATATTCTCTTACAAAAGATAAATATTCTCTTACAAAAGATAATTATTCTTTCACAAAAGATAAGTATTCACTTACAAAAGATAAGTATTCACTTACAAAAGATAATTATTCTCTTGGGAAAGATAAATATTCTCTTACAAAAGATAAATATTCTTTTACAAAAAATAAGTATTCACTTACAAAAGATAAATATTAACTTAAAAAAGATATATTCTCTTGCAAAAGATAAATATTCTCTTACAAAAAATAAATATTCTTTTACAAAAAATAAGTATTCACTTACAAAAGATAAATATTAACTCAAAAAAGATATATTCTCTTGCAAAAGATAAATATTCTCTTACAAAAGATATTTTTTAATAAAAAGGATAAATATTCTCTTACAAAAGATGAATATTCTCTTGCAAAAGATATATTCTCTCACAAAAATTCTCTTACAAATGATATCTTGAATACCTTCTTCAGAAATGTTTTTTTTTTCATTGTTTTTTTTTTTTTAAACTGGTTTAATGTTTTGTTTATTTTATTGAAGTCATTTTTTTACTTTACAGGTGGCATTGTTGCAAATCCATGATAATTTAAGATTACTAAATGCTTTAGTTTTGCTTATAGAAAGTTAAAAAGTTTTGTTAATAATTCACAGGAAAATGTTCAACTTAGTTCAGAGTTGTAATAGTAAAACAAAGGGCAATCAATCAAACGCAACTGCATTAGCACTGGTGATTATTTATTGCTTGTGCTAATTTTTAGACTTTTAACTTGCATTTTCCCTGAGGACTAAGCATTTTTTTAAAAATTTGTTAAAGATAACTTACTTACACTCATAAGTTATACTTATACTTTACATCTTAAGGAATATGATAATACAGATGGTAATGCTTTAGGGGCTAATAGATTTATTATATAATCTGACATATACATGGAGTATAATTATTTGTTGTTCATTTATACTGCAATTTGAAAAATATCAGTTTATAAATATATATACATTAAAAACATTCTAATAATGCGCTTTGATTCAATCTTCTATGACTTTTCTTGTGATACCAACAACTCTTCTTACAAAAACATTTTATTCTGATGAAATGAATGAAAAAGAACATGTGTATTCACACGAGTGGGTGAAACTTAAACTCTCTATCCAAGTTGTTCAGCAGGCCTAGCTGCTTGAGTGGTGTGATCACGATCTTAATGTTTTTTTTTTTTTTTGTTTTTTTGAATTTTTTTATGCTGGAAACCTATTAGAGAGAAAACAAATGCAATCCGTATAAGTAAAAAAAATTATGATTGTTCAAAAGAGTAACACTTTCAGTAACTTCACTCAAATTTTTATACAATACAATTTTGTACTAAATAAACCTCTTAGATGCTGTGTTTTATGCATACAATGTGTATTAATGTTATGTGGTCACTATAATTTATAGAATAATTAACCACAAAATTTAAAATGATGAAATAAAAATGTAATTTTTAGGTAAAAATTTTCAAAATGGAAAACATTATTTTGTTTTCTAATCGTTTTAATCTTAACCCTTGTGGTGCGGACCGGTTTTTCCAAATGTAGTTATATCAGACGAAGCACTTTTGAGGCTTTTTTTGATTAGAAACTTTACATTCCATGATTTCCCCCAGCCATGACCCTTTTTTTTATGAAGTAAATAATATTCTTCAAAACAAACAATTTTTTTATCATTGCTTCAAGTGGGATTTATGTAGCTTTAGAAATTCAAAGAAATAGTAGTATAGTTAAGCTAAGTAACATTGTAGTATGTAATTTAAATGAATCGTTCACTGATGTTCTGGAAAAATTGTGGTTTTATCAAGTTGATTCTCCCCGTTAAAAGTGAGTTTATTTATAAAAAACAAAACCATTGGAAGGACTGCAATTTCTAAAAAAAATTCTAAAATTAATAAAACATCTATTTCTTTGATAAACTTTGTTTGTTCATATTATGGGCTATATATCGCCTGTGTAAGATAAAACTTAGGTGGGATTTAAAAAAATTTTATTAGCACAAAAAGAAAAAAAACAAAAGCCTGTCTTGTTAGAAATTTATTCAGTAATGCATAGTCTCCTTCCTTTAATTGTATGTTTTAGCCTAACTACTTATAGTTGAAGGTGGCTGTTATAACATGCCTTTTAAAAATTACATTCAGCTATCAATGATATGCATTCATTACAGAGGGGCATTTGGATCACCACTAGTAAATTAAAAGGTACTCAAGGAGCTCAAACGTAAATATAGCATTGTTCACCCGATATGTTTCTCATGTTAGTGCATTAGGAAATTTCCTATTACATCCTTTTTCAACAATGTTGAAAACAAGCACAAAAAGAAATTGGATGGAAGGCAGTTATATCTTCATGTTTTGTTGCCATTAAAAAAAAAGTGTGTTAAACTAATCTTCGCTCAGATTCATTGTTTCTTTATGAAAGCATTTACGTTGCAAAGTAAATTTTATCAGGCAACCTTTAGATTGATTGCATGGTTTATGGGTTTGCGATCGGTTCATTTTCTCATTCATTGCTTGTTTTGAATTACTCTGTATAGTAGTCACTGATTATGTGTTTAAACAAACAAAGTCATTAATTTAAGAGATAAAATTAACAAACTTGTCTGGCCGAGCGGTAAGTGTCTGCATACACAAAGTAATTTATTACTGACCCAGCATATGTGCGCATTAACCCGTAGTGCTTATGAATATCGCGACTTATTTAGCATCGTGTCTTGCCTCTCTTTGAGGGGTGTCAGGTGACTCTGGTACATAGTGACATTCATGTCACCACCAGTCAAATCTTGGTTGAAATAGAATTTATTAATGCAAGTGAATTTTACTCAAAATTATATTAAAACAAGGTCAGCAAAACTTTGCAAACCTAAAACATTTGAATTAAGGTCGGCACTACCAAATGCCGACCTTAATTCAGACGGCTGTATCTGCCGATTCAAGCAAGTAATATTTTTTATATTAAGAGAAGAGAAGAGTATTATGCTGTTTAAAGGCAATAATTTGGAATAAGATAAAACAATAATGCTGTTCAAAAAATTTATATTTTTCTTTTAAAAGGAGAGTTGATTGCTATCCTAATTATTTAAATTGCTGCAAAAACCCGAAAGAATTACATTTAAACATTTAGATACGAAATCTGAACAAAAGATGTTTTATTACTTGTTTATAATAAAAAGGAAATAAATAGATTATTTACTTATAGACTTCAAACTGCTATTTTCTATTTATAATTGTGCTAAGAAATGAAAGCTTTAAGGGGCTTTGCTCCTTAACCCCACTTACCTTTATGGTGCTGAGCATTTTCCCAGAGGACTAAGCATTTTTTCTTACTTATAAGTTATACTTATCCTTCATATGTTAAAGTATATTACAGATTACAGATGAATTCAGTAGGGCTAATTTGAAATATCTCTGAGAATAGTTTTTAATATTAGTTTCCTAATTTTTGTAGAAAAAAACAAAAAAGAAAAAACCCACCGATTTTTTGTTTTGGTTTAAGGTCAGCCTCGCTTCCATGATATCAAATTCAGCAGCAACCCATTAAATATTACCCTTAAAGAACCTATTTAAATTAGTTGCCAGTAATTTTGTCACCATAGGGCGGCTAAAGATGCAATCAAATTTTCATTGGTTTTTTTTTTTTTAAATATATATATTTCATCTGTCTTTAATTGCAACATTGTCAATTGAATACTCGATACTCGATTTATACAGCAAAACCAGTTTCTCTGTAAAGCTTATGGCATATGTCCCTCCGTTCAGACTTATTTTTTGTAGGCAACCAGTTTCCATATTTTCAAAAATATTTGAATTGTTTTGAAATTTTTTCTTTACTTTTAGAGTGAGTTTGGTATACTTTTTTTTAAAACGTTCAAAATATCTTTGCATGTTTGAAAAAATTTTTTGGCTGTTATTTTTCTTGTTCTATATAAACAGTCAAGTGCTATAATCTTTTTGCCTACTTACACTCTACTGTTTTAAATTCTTGTTATGTATAGACAACAAACTATATTATAATATTTTAAGGTATGGTTGTGTCAAATGTGAAACGAATTTCCAATGATGAAAAGGAAAAACACTATATATGGGTGAGATTCTCAATATATGGCCCAAATTGTTCTTTTTCAACCCAAATGCTTGATTTTTATAATTGATCTCCTGTGCAACTTATTTTTAATAATAAAAATTTGTTACTGATAAAAAGAACGCATTCATGGTGTTACTGATGACTAGTTAAGGTATTTTTTTTGATCCATATCGTCACTTGTCTCTTATTTTGGTGTTGGACAGACCAGATTTTGGTCAATCTTCTGACAAAAACAACTTTCATTTTTCTCAAAAATCGATTTATATTGTACATGTTGGTTAAGAAAAATTGAGTACATTTAAAAAAAATTTTTTAGGGCATTTGACCCAAAAGTTGATTTTATTTCCATGACTATTAGTAGTTAAAATATTTCATTTATTAGCCCAGTTCTCAGTACTTACATTTTCTATGTCTACAATCGTGATAGTATTTTAAACTACTCAAGCTTCTCCCCAAATTTTGAAATGTAATGTGCTACTAAAGGTCAATTTTCTTGCTAAAGCAAAATTACTGTTGGAAATTCTGCTCTCTCTGTATTTTATAGGTTCTTGTTTGCCTATGAACTAAAAGTTAGTCTCTAAGTTCTAAAATTTAAATATTTCATATTTCTGGAGAAACTTGTATTATGTATTTTTTTCCTTTTAAAATTCCAGTCAAAGAAAAGATTGAGATGTCTTTTTTTTTAGGATTACATTATATTAGATGAAGGACACAAGATAAAAAACCCTACTAAGACAAGCAAATGTGTTCGTAATATTCCTGCAAGATATCACTACATCTTAACTGGAACTCCTGTTCAAAATAACTTGAGTGTATATATTTATCAATTTTATTTTAAATTCTGCTGTCTGTTTCCAAAATTTTATTATATTTCAGAATATATTCACTAGGTGCCCTAAAAATATATCAGCCAATCAATCAAAATTAATAACAACTTATTTACAAGATTATAGAAATTTAAAAACTAAGTGTTGACCCATATTAATTCCTGGTGAAATTTATTGAATGTTTTGGGTTTCCCTAAGTACACCAGTCCTATCTTTGTGTTAATTTTCTTCAAAACCTTTCTTCATAAGTTAAGGAAAGGGTGGGAAGATTGATACTGGACTGGAAAATTGTTAATTTTAAGCTTATACTGATTATCTCTTAGTGAAAAATTTACAAAAAAAGTGTTGTTAACCATGATAAAAATATTTTTTCAGATGAATTTATAGGACGATTTGAAACAAAATATTTAATGTTAGTTTCACATAATTGTTGCAACATGAAATTTGTATAATAAATTTGTACCACTATTTAAAGTTGATAAGTCACAGTTATTGAATTCCACATAATTTTTTGGAATTTTTAAAGTATTATATTTAGTATTTTAATTATTATTGTTATTATTTTTTTAATTTAGGAATTGTGGTCGTTATTTGATTTTACCCAACAGGGCATGCTTCTTGGTACCCAAAAAACTTTCAAAACTGAGTTTGAAAATCCAATTGTTAAGGTATGTTATTTTGGGGTGCATGGATACCTAATTGAATGGATTGACGTGTTGGGATATGCATTAATTATAACTTAGAAGGAATTGTTTAAGGTCAAAATAAATGACAGTATCTGTCAGTATTGTTTAATTATAGCATAAATGGTAAAGATTTTAGGTTTAGCAAT
>JAUZNK010007101.1:0-25271 GCA_035046665.1 Euphysa ruthae
TGGAAACGTTCACGTCTTTAAAAACATTTATAATAATTCTGGACTGGAAACTGAAATAAATATTTTTAAAAAGCAGATGAACTATGTCTGTGGACTCATTAGACGAGTAAAGAAAAAGTTTTGACATCAGTACTGGTAAAAAATATTCTGGAAAGCATGTCAAACATATCGTTAAAAAAAATATAATTAACCAGTTGAAAAACATTTTCTTGTTAATAATGGCATATTAATTACTGATGAGCAATCTGTAATTGAAATATTAAATATTTATCATATTAAAATTCTAAGCGAATTAAATATATTTATTATATTGGCATACTAATTTATTATGTATAAATATTGGTAATAGTTTATATCCGAAATATATTAACCATCTTAGCATTTTAAAAATAAGAGAAATCTACCCTTGTAAATATTTATTTTATTTTAAACTTGTTGAACCAGATATGGTTTTTAATAAAATTAAGAAATTAAAAAACGAAGTGGTGGTATATCATAAACTGTTCAAAAATTTCTCAACATGACGTGTCACAATTATCTAGCGGATTGTATCAATACCTCTATTAACAACAACAAGTTTCGTGATGAGTTGAAATGGGCTTATTTTACACCTATATTTAAAAGAGGGGATGTTTCTAATAAAAAAAACTATCGTCCGATTAGCATCTTGCCTAAAATTTTTGAAAGAGTGGTTTTCGAATAGATAAACGATTTTTTAAGGGTCGGTTTTCAAACTTTCTATGTGGTTACCGTAAAGGTTTTCATATGCAAATTGCACTGATAAATCTTTTGCAAAAGGAACAAAGACACTTGGGTAGCAAGTGGCTAATAGGTTCAGTTCTAATTCACATATCTTAAGCATATGATTGTATCAAACATGGCGTTTTCTAGCTAAGCTTGAGGCCTATGGGTTCTCAAAACGTAATTTAATTATAATGAAGAGTTATCTGAAACGACGTAAACAGAGAGTAAAAATAAACTTTACATATAGTAAGTGACTTAAGGTAATTTATAGAGTTCTGCAAGGGTCAATCTTAGGTCCTATTTTATTTAATATCTTTATAAATGATTTTTTCCTTTTTCTTGAAGAAACTGAAGTATGTAATTTTGCTGATGATAACATATGCTGTGATACCTCTGTGGATTTAGTTACTAGGAAACTAAAAGCTGAATTAACCCGCATATCTACTTGGTTTCCTATAAATACGTTTGCCCTTCAAAACTCCAGCTGATGTTTCTTTGGAGAAAAAGCCTGAAAAAATCTTTATTTATTTGCGGTAAAAAGATTGTTGCTAAAAACGAGGTGGACTTGTTACTTGTAAAAATTGATAACAAACTGTCTCTTTCTAATCATACTATTAGTATTTGTAAAAAGGCAAATCAGAAAATTTGTGCCATTATTCGTCTGAGAAACATTTTATCGATATCTCAAGCAAGGTTACTAGCTAATGCCTATGTCGCATTTATATCATACTTTTCTTATTGTCATCTGATATGGATGTTATGTTTCAAAAAGAAAAAGCACAGACAGACAGAACAATCTACAGAAACTTTGCTCTTGATCTTGATGAATTGTTAATTATAGACAAAAGTTGTAGTGTGCACAACAGACATTTACAGTTGTTGATGACTGAAATTTCTAAGTCAATCAATCATATGAGTCCTAAACTAATTCAAGATATTTCGTCTATGAAATGTGTATCGTATAACTTTAGAAGTACCTTTGTATTAATTCTTCTTCCCGCTCTTTCCATGACCTATGAAACAAACTCTTTCCAGTTTAAAGACAGTCTAATTTGGAACACACTCCCAAATTTCATTGAAACTTCTCCCTCTTTACAAAACTTTAAAGATCGAATTAAAGATTGGAAAGGAGAAAATTGTTTTTGTAAATGTTGTTTGTAATCTTTCTTTTGTTGGATTGTATTAGTATTTAGGAATACTTTATAAGTATTGTATTTAATTACGTCTTATCCAACGTTAAATAAATATATTCAATTGAAATTGAATTAGAATAAACCTGCAGAATTTTTTTTTAACGAGTGAGAGCTGTTGCCATTGGAAATTACCATGATGCTTCAACTCATGACAAAATCACTAAACGTGGTACAATAGTCACTAATGAAGCCCTGATTCGAAAAATAAGGGCGACACGTCTGAGTCATTATGTGATGGCTGATGTCGGCATATTTTTACCAATTTTTTTCCCAGTAAAGTTCTGTCATATTATATACCATTTGAAAGATAATTTTATGCTCTTTGATTTTGCCTTTACAACTATATACTAAAAATCACTCAGTGAAGAGATATATTGTTTCATAGTTTTTTTTTATATTTAAACCAACATTTTTTCTACTTCTTATTCAGTCTCATTCAACTTAAGGGGGATTCCTCTTAAACAAGACTTTTTTCAATGAGATGTTTTTCTGAAACTTTTTGGACTGAATGATGCTAATAAATATAATTAGCAGAAAAAATATAATTAAAAATAAAAATCCATAATGGTGCCCTCACAGTGGCGGTTTAGACCCAGATTAACATTGAAACCTGTCGGTTAATAACTTCAAACCAATTTATCAAAATGACACCGAATTTGGTATCATAATCAATCACCTAAAACTAATTTCAATGTCTCATATGTTCAATAGTTAACTTTCTGAAAAACCTTTTAGTGCTATCAAAGTTATGACCAAAATTTTTTACAGAAATCTCAATAAAAAATAATATAGACACTTAAAATGCTTTAATGTTAGTTTTAGTTTATAGAATGAACCTTTTAAAACAAGTGTGCAAAAAATGCGAACTAACAGAAAAGCTGTTGTGACAGCCCGACCGGCTATTAAATAAACTGAAAATTGCTGAAATTGCTAAAGAAAAACAATCGTGAATTTTAAAGAAGACTACTCAAAACCTAACAAAAATAAATGTAATCAATAACGCAAGGATTTTAAGAGCCTCCAGCTTCATAAGAAGGTCCTTCCTTTTCAATGTTTTTATCTTGAGTTTTCTTTTTTAAGTGTTTGAGGATCTTTCGGCGCTTCTTCTGTGGTGACGATTCATTTGTGGAAAGTGTTAACGACACTTCAACATGTTGTCATATGAGCGCCGGGATGAATATTGATTAATTGTAATGTACCCAATGCAGCCTTATCTCCATACTTAAAGTGGCTTATGGCATCATATACCCCAAAACAAAGAATATGTAGACCAACATATGTCGATTTAGGAACTCTGTTCCAGATAGTGCCATTGAACGACTCGTTGGCATTCTGCGTCTTTTCATGGAGAAACTTTTGCAAAATTTCCTATTACAAAAGGGCATTGTATATAGGAAGAACAACTTTCCTAACATCAATTGGCATTTCTCCTTTGGATTTGTAATAGCTGGTGCTTTCGATTTTATCTAGATGATACTGTCACCAGGTATTGGCAGATTTAGGACACGTGCCATGATATCCCGCAACATGGTGCATTGGCCCGTTGCACGCTTTCATCATTGCATCAAGTTCATTAACATTTTGGCGAAGGGCAGTACCAAAATAGTTTTGTAATGTGTCTATTTTTGCATCAGCCAACCTGTCCTTTCCTATTAGACATTTTGTGTCATTCTTCAATTTTCGCAGACGAGAAAAAATGCTTTGCTATCACCATCATAATAAAAAGATGTGTAGCAAAGCCCATGTTTATCCTTTGATCTTCCTTCACAGAAAGATCTTCACATCAGCAGTAGTTTCCATACCGGGTGAAGAGCCGGTGTGGTTTAAATTACACTTATGGGACAGCTCCCATGCCGTATATCGCAGATTATCAGATTTTGCAACATTTTTCATGTGTGTGCATCCTTTAAATAACTTTGACAGTATTGCTGCATCAAGCAACTTCGCTGTGGCAACAGAAATTGTAATGTCACCTAGCGTTGACGAGAATCCGTTTATTTGCAATATACCATCAATAGAGATGCCAACATTAGTAAATTTGCAGCGGCATCAGCCATACTTTGTTCAGCAAAAGTTTTACAGGCAAGTTTGATTTTATTTGAAATATGTTCATAGCTTGATTTTGTCATTAGTGGAAGCATGTTCAAATAACCGCACAATTTTGTTAGCGGCGTGTGTTCGATCCCTATATTACGGAAACCGTACACTGCTCTCACGTTTACTTCCGTCGTTTTCATACACTTGCCTTTTTCATCCTTACTTGCATCTACCTCATGAGAGGTGTAAAACCCATGAAGGACTGGACAATCTTTGCGATTTATCTGAAGATATCTTCAGATCTTTTTTTACTCAAATAAATCGGTTATGGAAAATGTCCTGATACTCAAACAGCTTGGGCAGGCTAACAACGACAAAACGCTCGATAAGATTGACATATCAAACAGTCTAAATCCAGTCGCATTTGATAAATTTCCTAATTTATCGCTTTCAATGTTTATTATTTTAGAAGCAGAAACTGTAGAAGGGGTTTCAATGGGTTCTGGTAAGCCAGCGTTGTAGACAAGAATTTCTTGTTCAGCAATATCGACAATTAAATCTTTGAGTGCCAGTTCTTTTCCCTTATTTGGATTTCTTCTTTTCTGTCTATAAACTCTCTTACTATTTTGCTTGGTATAATTCCCTGAGTCACCCTTTCCTTGTTTTCTTTCTTACTTTTTATCCATTTTCAACACATATAACTCAGTTCACTTTTTAATAAGTTTGTAAAAATTTGGTATTTCAAAGTATAGCCATTTAAATCGCTATACTTTGGCATATCAAATGTGTAAACTACAGACCATGGAAATTTGGCATCTTCTTTCAGGCTTAAAACCACTTAAAAAGCTGATTAGACGCTTTGCCAAAGGGGGTAAAGGGATGAATAAAATTAATATAAAAACAATTTCAACTTTTTAAAAATAATTTTTTCTACATGATGTCAGGAAAACGTCCATGACTCCAAAAATATTTATGTAATTATTTGTTTTTCTTTTCAATATACTTTGTAAATTTGGCTAATAAATATGAGGTGCCTTCAAAGCCAAAATTGTAAATACTTTTATACCGCAATGTAGCTGATATATGATGAGACTATTAAATACTTTCAATATCTTACCATATATATTTTAATATTTTATCATTTTGCTATGGTATATATGAATAACAACTTCCATCTTTTTAAATTGACTGACATGTCACATTGGCGTTTTAAATTCACCAGAATAAGCTCGTTTTTGTTATGATTTTCTATCTATTAACACACCTTATCTTGAGTAGATTATTTAAGCATAATTAGTCTTTGTTTGGTTATAACGGCATGCGCACTAAGTTCATTCATTGCATGTGATTAACACCCTCTGAGCCACCTACATGTTACAGGAACAGTCCAATATAAACAGCAATGATCAATCATTTATGGTTTTTTAAATTTTCGAAAGGGATAGTCTGGAAATCCAAAGGAAGAGTAAAATTTACAAGTAGCCTTGAAGGAATATTATGCAAAACATAAGCTAATAAGCCGTCATTATTTCTAGACTTATCGAAGCCTAGAAATAGTGATGAATAGAATAATAAATAGAATAGTGTTTAGAAGAAATTGGGTGGTAGAGAAGCTTAATTTCTGTCAGCATAGAAAATTTTTTTGTTATAGAATTTATAGTAAGATAAGATAAGACAGGGTTTGACAAATATTTAGAGCGATCAAAATTAAAAATATTTGTTTCCGTGATTTGAATGGAATTAAAAGAAAATACTTTATAAATAGGAGAGATGGTCAGTGATCATTTGTTTGAGGTATCAATTAAATTTCTTAGAAAAAAAAAAAAATAAATAAATTCCACTATCCGATAAATGAATACTTTTCTTCCAGAGTTGGTCTTTTTGAATATTCGAGTTATCGAGGAAATCACAGTAACTTTCGATGTACATTTCATGAATTAAACGATTAATTTTAGATTTTCGCTCATCTAATTCATTAACTGCACGAGTGATTATGGAAAAAATTACAATTTTTTACAATTCAGTTGACGACATTTTAAGCCAATAGCACATAACTCATTAACAATTTCTTGGTCTGATTTTTTTATTAACCGCCTGCGCATAAGATGAACCGCCTGCGCATAAGATGAACCGCCTGCGCATAAGATGAACCGCCTGCGCATAAGATGGATTACCAGAAATAGTAGGTATTCCGGTTTCGGTAATATTTGCTTTTAATTTATTATTATGATTGATTTTTTCGAATGATTCAGAGTTGAGTGGGGTAAAATAATGTTTTGCTTTAATAGCCGGTGGTTTAGGCGTAGTCTGTTTGGTTGTCTTCTTTGGTTTTTCAAAAATTTTTATTAATTTGTTGTTTGTAATTTCATCGTTGGTCGCGGTAGATTTAGGGAGTTTTGTCGTTTATTAAGACTTTAATTATTTCGTTTTTAGATTTTATTTCATTTTTTAGAAATCTAATTTGATCCTTTAAACTGCCAATGAAATCCTTTAAAGTGTTATTAGAAGGTTACGGTATTGATAATTTTATAGACTGAAGATGGCAATAAATGCATAAAGGACAAAGCCACTTTATGTTTGAACCCTTTCTATCCGATGCATTTACTTCAGAGATAATAAAGTTTGCACAATCCTGGGTCTTTGTCGCCAGACCGTAAAGCAGTTTTACATAAAAAGCAATGGTGAACTGGTGAAATCAAATTGAAATAATGATTTTAAAATGATTTGTGATTATTGAAAAGATAAGTAGATAATTAAGAAAACTTCCTTCCATGTAATTGCTTCAATATTTATCAAAAATAAATATCAAAACAAACCAGTGAATAATGAACTTTTTGAGAAAATACTCTCTCAAAGTTAATCAATTGGATATAAAAAAAAAAAAAAACCAATATCGACATCAAGTCATATAAGCTTTCCAATTATATATTATTTGTACAATGAAAAACAAAATAAGACACGTTCATACTCCATTAAAAAATTATAATCTTAGAAATAAATATACGTCTTTAATACACTAATAATTTCTTCCAAAACCACACCAATACATCAAAACGACTATTACTTTTGTTATAATTCACTTAATAAAAATATTAAAAATAAATAAAATTGCTTTTAGCAACTTACAAATAAAGTCCAGCGTGATAGATGTCACATAAATTATTCCTTAAGTTCTACATCTCAAAAATAGACAGTGTCTGTTTTCTTTAATGTTCTAAATAGTTATGTCGATTTTGTGAATTCTGTACCAAAAATGATAACTTAACTCTACTTGATAGGGCGTTCCACTAGAGCTGGTGTTATCAGTTTATGACTCTCATACAAAACTCTAAATAATCATTAAAGTTCAAATACTATTTTAAATAAATGCCAAAAAAAATGTTCGTTACTAAGGCGAGAAATCCTACTACAGCAAGTCCAAAGGACCACGAATACGTTTCTTCTCCAGCAGTATGGGCTAGATAAATGACTAAGACGATAAAACTAAATATTGCTGCCAGCCCTAATAGTAAGATTGGAATCTTGTTTTCGTCTGAGCCGCAAATACAATTAGTCAACGATACCACCAATGATATCAGGATCAAAATATTTACCATTACCATAAATGAAGCACACGCATTCAACCAATTCAAAGACTTTGTAGCCCCAATACACTGCCCTTGATTGCAATTTCGCCATAGACCAGTTGGGTGATTTTCATTGTCAGTGTGGTTGCCGCTAGTATCATGCTTTATCCAGTGTTTGCTAGTTAAAGCTGTGGAGTTGCATATAAGCGCTAAGGTTACCAGTGGTATGAACAGGTATATTTTTTTATTAGATTGAGATTTATTTAAATTTTTCTTTGTTTTCGATATCATTTCAGCCACATGATCTTCCATGATTAATTTCTTGAAAACACAGATCTGTTTATTACCCAGGAACTTGTTTATTGGCGTTTTAAGCTCTAGTACCAAAATAAAAATAAAAAGTGTAGATAAGACATGTAAATGCGTGATACACGTTTAAAGCCACAGAGTTTAATTGCTGTGCTTCCGAAAATTATGTTTAAACTTGTCATGTATTTTTACAAAACGAAAAAACTGTTATTTAAATTATTTATTGGAAGATATCTATTTATGCTGTCACCAAGGGAACTGTATATATTAAATTTCAATTGAGGTGTATTGAAAACATTCGTTTTTGAATATGACTTTTGAATGCTACATGATCAATTCCCATAAGTTTCACCCCTCATTAACTTTTTTTTTTTTTTTATTTAAGTTTTGAGAATATGATGAATCCCTCCAAAAACGCCATCTTGAAATGTTTAAAATTTGCAAATAATGAGCCCTTGTTAATTATTACTGGGAAATCTTTTCTGTAACAAAAATTTATGTTATTAGAGTGGGTTAAAATAAAATTCCGTACCAGTTTTGTGTTAGAAGCAAAATTTTTGTATTTTCTGGAATGTTAAAATGTATATTATAGAATATTAAAACAACTACAATGTCAACTTTATTCATAGACTACAATGTCATATAACACACTATGTACAACAAGGAGATCAGTAATTCGCGCACTCTTGGCAGCGACACATATCAGCATATGACAGTTCATTCTTCTTATAAATGCAGCGGTTACTTGAGCAGACACTCTTACTCTTACACATATTTAGTTCTACTATTTGTTTTAGAGCTGGTAGTTTGTTAGTCATAACAGTATCACAACTTTCATCTTTTAACTTCCATCGATAATCTTCAGCACTTGGCGGTTTCGGCTTTGCTTCTTGCGGTGATCGCCATATAACACTTACAAAATGACTTCTGTAGATTTTGAAATGCAATGCATGTTGTGTTGTTAGTAGCCTATTTGATTCTGTTTGATACCTTGGAAACATATACCATCTCAAATTAGAAAGATTTCTTTACAATAGATATCAAACACAACTGAAGTTAATCCAAACTCAACGCTTTCATTTATCACAAGTCCTCTTCCGAGTTGCTGGAATGCATGAATGACATCTGGCTTGGTACTAACAAAGAGCTTTGAATGACCGTTAAACTTTCCAGTTAGGTCACATCGTGTAAACGCATGAAATCTAGGTAAAGTAATACATTTATCATCGCCCTATACCTCAAAAGCTAATCCCACATCAATTTCTCTTGCTTTATCCATTCTAAATGCAGCTCTGATATTCAACTGCTTATAAAAGTTCAAAAGAACCAATTTTTACAACAGTATTCTATCTTGCTATCTTCAGTGGACGTTTTATTTTTAAAATTAAGCTAAACAAAATTTAACTGCGCTCTTCATAGACAAAAAAAAACTATTCCAATTACTTATCAAATGCATATGCAAAATATTACATGCTGCGCTGAGTTTGTAGTTAAATAAATTACTCACATTGTATATTTGTTTTGAAAATTGTTTATTTACCCACATACAATGTAAAAATAATAAGTAACTTATATTTATGACGTTTGGTCCCCTTTGCGTTAAATATTGGGTCAAATAAATTTAACTTTAAATTTAATTTTTGTTTCCCTTGTATATGTTACTATATTATACAAATTTTTAGCTTCATATGACCATTTTACAATTTTAGCATATTCGGACATGCCTGTTATCAATTCTGGTCCGTAAATTACACTAAAATAATTTATATTTTTACGGAACCTAAAAATATGAGATTTCATGTCTACAATCTTTAAAATTTCTGAAAATAGAAAAATCCCATTACGAAGCGGTCATCTAAAGCTAGATACACACTTCAGAAAATCTACTATGGGAAAAAATTGTCTGTCATCAAAAGGTCCCTTTATATGGAACAGGCTTTCTAATGAAATAAAATCAATCACAAACTAACGTATTTCAACATAAGAGATCAAGAAGACATTTCTTACCTCTTTGGATATAGTTCTTAGACCAAATAAATATAGATAATAATTCTAATTTTTTTTTAACTATGCTTCGGCTTAATCTGTTTTTGTGTGTGAAGTATAACGGAACCACAATGGAAATATTGTTGTGGCAGACAATTTTTGTGCCTATCTTTGCCACCATTTGTGTTCTTTTATTTTTTTTTTCTGTTGTCTTGTAATTTTCATAGCTAATGTATATTTGTTTGTGGCAGAATAAACACTTACTTACTTAGCCCATGCTACACAGCAGAGAATAATAACAGCATGACTGGATTTAGTATCTAAGCAACCCCAAAAATATCACATATCTAAGTTTTAATACAGTCTTTTTGAAATTCTGAAATATTTTATTATTCTTATTATATTATTATAGTTTTACATTCTATTTTTAAATCATTAGAAAACATAAACGGATCATTAAATGTATATTGTCCAATTATTTCAATAAAAATACCCGCGCGCAGAGAGCTGTTAAGGAATTTTTTACTTATTGAAAAAAAAACTAGCGAAGTATTTTTCAACCAGAAGAATCAAAATAGAGCAGAAATATCGGTTTCTACAGAAAAATTTTTTTTTGCATTCCAATTTTTGAGGTGACGTTTTTCTAGCCCGAGCTCCAGCTGCGAAGCTTGCTACGTTCGCTTTTTCACCAACAAAATTTCATAAAACTGTAGCTCCAACTTTGAGTAGGGGTATAATTCGTGACAAAATTGGTAGTTATTTACAAGATAAACTTTTGTTTGGCGACATTGAAAGAATTGTATCAAAGCATCATATTGTGCTTTATAAAGCTAACGTTGATAGCATTTTTATCCAGTCAAAAGAATTGGAATTTTGGCATACCCAAGTTTTTACTTAATATTTCTACCAATTTTTCACTCCAATAATTGTTATGGATTGTCTTGTCATTTCCTTTATACACGTGTATTTGAGTATTTTGTGATAAGCAGAAGTTTATATCGCCGTTTCTATAACGATTACAAACTACCCAGTGTTAGAACATTAACAAGAATTACTTCAAAAGTTAGCGCTTTGGATGATGTATTATTTCTTTAAAAAGTGATTATTGTCTTGTATATAAGGCAGAGACATTATTTTATTAGATGAAGTTTACACAAAATCTGTTTTAATAAATCAAAGAGGGGTATTGTTTGGCTCTGCAGTCAATAAACCGAACTCTTTGGCAGCTACTGTTCTCTCCTATATGGTTATAAGTATCTTTGGAGGGCCAGAGTTTTATATGGATTTCAGTTTGACCAGTGCCAACCAATTGTAAAAACAATCAACTCTGTTGACAAAGAAAATGTTTTAGCAGAAATAACTGATGGGAATAGAGTAAATCAAAACGTATTTTAAAGCACAGTCAGTTCAAACCCTTTTGTGGCAAAAGTTACAGCCTCACTATTTAATCAAAAAAGATAGCGTACAGGGAACAATTTTTTTATCGTAAAAAATTATTGATTTTTGGAAAATAGTTAATGTCAAGTCTAAAGGTGCTAATTTATTATAAAGAGACAATGTAAGAGGAGTAAAAAAACCTCCAGATGAACCTTCGTTACGTGCATTGTTGGATATATCTGAATTGGCCAGAGTAAAATAACTTCTAAAATTGCAGAGCTTTAGTTGATTTAGCGTGTTATATTCTTTCAACTGGAGTCATTTATGTTGTACTTGGGTGGTTTTCAACTGAACTCGTTGAAAAATGTTTTGGAAAGCTGCGCCAAGGGTCTGGTGGACTTGTTTCATAGATGCAAAATCAGTCATTGAAAAAGTGAACAGCCAGCATGCGAAGATTTTGTTGAGATTGACGGTGCAGATGGATATTTGTGTTAGAGGAGCACGTAAACAAGGTAACATACATGGCACTTGTTTATATAGCTGATGAAACCTCATCAGATTGTTATATTTGATGTGGGGTACCAAAAAATTACAGAGACAATATTTCCAGAAGGGGATACGTGGCGGGTGTTGGAGTACTTAGAGCGCCCTACGAAATTCGCTCAACCAAGCAGCACGACTAAATTGAGCTAGTATTCCGCAATGAGTTTTGCTCAGAAACAATATGGAAAACAAATTTCCGCCAGAGGTGGAAGATGAAATTTTTATCCGTAGTTTGACGCCTTGCCAACTGAGCTATCCCCGCTTATTTCTAAAAATGTGAAAACATTGATATGGAAGATACCACTTGTTATTATGAAAGATATGGTGATTACACTGATGCTATCGACAGAGGAGGGCTCCAAATTCCGAGTGATAACCTTGTTCAGTGGTCATTATTTTGCTTTAAGTTTTTCCAACAGCTTTCAAAAGTGTGCAGATCATTATGCATTGAAAAATTTTTACTGATAGCCGATAAATATTCTTATATTTTATGTCAACCAAACGATCTAAAATGTTCTCAAACTTATTTTTATTTTATTTGAACTTATTTTTAAAGAATCATGCGATATTAGTCTAACCAAAGTCTAGAAAAAAAAAAAAAAAAAAAAACTGGGCTTAAAGTGAAGTTATCATGGTCGTTGTATTTATACTAACTTCTTTCTTCAAAACTTATTCCCAAAGTGAGTATTAAAGGTTGCTATGTAATTACTCTTCATTCCTTTTTAAAACGAATTTGATTAATTCCACATATCCCACCTTCAGTTTTTCCCTGCGCGCTGTCAAGGCCTATTAGTAAAGGCTTTGCTAGTACTTTATATAACCAGCCCTAAATAGCTTGATTGTAAAATATCTGTTTTAAAAGTATAATTATTGAAATCATTTCCATTTCAGATCGAGGTAATTCTGTTAGTTTTTATTGCCTAACAAATTTTGGGTGATATTTTATTTTTATTTGCCAAGAACTTTAATTATCTGTAAATACATGCGCACCCAGGATTTCAAACCCAAAATTTGTTACGCAATAAAAGACCAAAAAATAACAGAAAATATTTTTAAAATGGAATCTTATGTATCAAATAAATACATATTTGTTTTAAAATTTTCTGCCAAATAAGATGTGCTTTTTATTTGGTAAACCAAAAATGGCACGTAGGTTTGCGCGAGTCAAAACAGTTACAGTCGCATGTTGATGAGAAAGGGGGAATTATGTAAAGCCACTTGAAATTTAAAAAAACAAGTACCCAAAAAGAAAAAAAATAAAATAAATTGCATAAATTTCGCGCTTGCTAAGAACGTAAAAAACTTTTATTAATTAACGCTATTAAAGGTTTGAAGCCATCGTTTTTATTTATCAACAAATTGTCTGATTTGATATATTTCTTTCACAATCGACAATTGAAAGCAGATTTTCTATTTTTATACTGAATGAAAAACTATTATTTTCTGGGTTCCACAAACGAAAAAAAATTATGAATCTTTTATTAATCAATATATTTTTTTTTTGTATCAAATAACCTATTCAAGTTTGCTGCGGATCTTCTTGAATTTTAAATCTGGTTTCTTCGCGTGAAGTTTCCGTTTGCGCTGATCTCGTTTAGCCAGATTAGATTTTTGTTTTCGTAGCGCAGATCTTTGCGGATTGGACACAGCCTAAAATTAAACAAATTATTTGATATTACTTGACATTTAAATAATTCTGAGAGTTTTTAAGAAACAACTTAATAATTCGTTAAGAGTGAGGTGGGACAAATTTTCGTGCAACTGATATACCAATGTAACTCGTAAAATTCAGAAAGGGAGCGCTCTAACTTCATGGCAACACTTCAGAAATAACATCTAACTGTTCATTTAAAAATGTTTATAGTCTATAGTACGGAATCCGACCAATGTTATTATTTTAAGGATTATCATTAGGTTGCATAAATATCTCGAACGTGATTGGTCAATTGTTAGAGGAGAGGAGAAAATAAAACCCCATATTTTTTTTCAGAGAGGAGAGAAAAATATCGGTATTGTTAATTTTGATTGGTTAAAAATTAAAACGCGTGATTTCATTGGTTAATGTGAAAATCAGGAATCATGAAGCACCTTCTTACTTTTACAAAAGTACAACCAAAGTAAACAACAATGTATCGCTTTTTAGCACTTTCTTCCTATGTGTATTTGAACGTGTGAGAATTTTTTCTAACAAAATCGAAATCATTGATGCGTGAAATATAATGTCCATCTTAAGGCTGGTTTAAACTTTTAATAAAATAAGTTGTATATACCTAATGTAAACTAATGCGAGATGTTTTTATTAAATATTTAATTCGCCTAAAAGTTCGTTAATATTTCGAAAAACTTATAAAACTCGAAAAATATCCGCCATAATTTCCTTGTATGCTCGCGATAACTAGCAGGTATTGTAACCCTGCAACTAATTAAACATTATTGGCATTTTATCAATAAGACGGAACTTTTTAAAATATTCCAACTTCGTTTTCAAAAATTCAAGAATATAGCCTTGGAAACTAGGAACTGTTTTCTAGTTTCAACTAGAAAAAAATGTCATCATCAATGTTATATTTTTTGCAGCTTAGTCTCGGCATTTTAATCACAAGCCTGAATGCCTGAACTAACTTTGCCCGACTAAAACGATTGAATCAAGCACTTGCTGCTGAATATTTGGTTTAAAAAATTATAAATAAGTAATATTATTACGAAATGATTCTTAAAAAGTATTTAGCGAGGTGCACGCAAGAACGTAATATTGTCTTTAATACATATAGTCAGAAAAGGCAGACACTAATCGATTTTTTTCATGCTTTCGCATTACACCAGTCAACACATCCATTTAAAGACGTTAAAGTATTTCTCACAATGTAATGGTATCAATTACGCTGATTTAGCGATTTTTACTTTGCTTATTACTCGTTCCCCAAAAGGCTTGAATTTGTTAGAATACCTACACTTGCTAACGAATTCATTTCTCTGGTTTAAAAGTGATTCGTTCTGATTTAATAAATGAATAGCTTCTCATTTGCACATAAATAACATGAGCTACTTCCTTGTTTAAGCACTTTAAAATTCTAAACGTTATGACAGGTTATTTTCTAAGGCGTTTTAGGTGTCTTTATTCTGAAGATGATGCAGTTCCATGCATTTTATTTGTGTGTAATGAAGATTTATGATTTGAATTTCTTTAAAAGCATTTTCGCAGAACAAAATGCACGTTATTTTTATAGTCCAGATAATTTGATTTTAGGGTAGCTTCATAAATATTTTTAGCCAAGCATTCCTTTTTGGTAAGGCATATGATTTTGTTGTGACAGCTACAGTTACGCTTATTTTTCATAAATTAATTTATGGTTGTGCTTCTTTATGTTCGATTCTATATTTGAAATGCAAGGATAACTATTTACCAGGCTGTTGTTGCTGGAAAGTTTCTTCATCTTTTGGTTGCCGCTAAAATGTCTTTAAATTAGATTTTAAAATAATTCGCCAATATTTGTTTTCACAGCTGTGTTTTAAGGTGGGTTAAACAAAATCACTTTCCTTCTTCTATTTAACTTCATTTCTGTGGTTGTTTTCATGATATTTAAGTTTTTGATTGTATCCACTTTTTCTTAAAGCTTTTTGTTGGCGTTGGGATGATTGGTCAAATATTGTTAGGTGAAATGCTGGTTAGGTGGGATTCAACAGATTTTGTCAAGAGTGATCGATATACCGTGTGTGGCACACACATCCAGCGACTATCGGTTCTAACTTTGTCCTTACCACACAATTAGCTAGCAAATACTTTTATATAAATAGCATCTACTTTCAACAAGTAAAAGGAACCGCACAATGGGCACACCGTGAGCCGTGAACTACGCCAACTTAACAATATCTTTTGTCGAAGCGAGATTGTTTACTTGCGTAAAAGAATTTTACCCTACTAATGTGACAGAATTTTTGTTAAGACACTACTTCCGATTCCTGGATGACATAAACTATAAATGGAATAACACTGTCGACATCGAACCACTCTGGAAACTCTTCAATCTGTTGACCCAGATATTTAGTTTATATTTGAAAATCTTTCACAGATGTTAACTTTCTTGAATTTACAATTAAAAATGTACAATTAACGACACACAGCTCGAGTTCGACATATACTCCAAACCAACACATTCATTTTTATACGTACGATACCACAGCAGTCACATAACAACATTGCACTGTCACTCGCTAAAGCGAATCTTACAATCAGTCAATGAAAACAAAGACGAACGAATTGACCAACTCAAAAAAAACTTAATACAAAGAGGCTACCCTGAAACTTTCATAAGCAAGAGCCTTTTAAGAACATACTGACCACGTTCAAACAGAAAAAGAGTCCATCACATTTGTTCACACATATAATCCCACAATTAAATTCCAGAAATCTACCCTCCACGAATCCCTACTAAATTTCCGAGATAAAGACCCCTTAGATTGTTCCAACAACAAATCCATATTTATAACTACACGCCAACCACTAAACATACGACCCATTCTCACTAAATCTAAATTCGATCTTCACCCACCACTTACTCGTCCGAAACCTGACACGACCAACGCCCTGTTCACGTGTGATAACAACAGATATCACCTACATCTAAAAAAAATACCTACTACTCCGCAAAAATTTTGCATTTAAATCCAAACAAAAACGATCAAATGGAAGTATCAACGGCGCTTTGACTGTAAGCCTAAATGGTATATAAATTATATAAAATCGAGGGAATGACATTTTTGGAACAATTTTTGAACGCTTAGGGTTTTGGACACTGGTCCCAATAAAAACACCATTAAAAATTTCTTCAGAAACTGAAAATTTTTGGACAACATTTCCACCAAAATTTTTCAGTTTACAATTTTCTAAAATCTTCTCACAAGTTATCCTCAAAATATCCGTCTCACGATTCATCAAGAATATCGAAAATCGTTTCACGATTTATTTCTTAGCTAAATTATTCAAATCACCTCACGATTTCTATCTCAAATACCGAAAATCATCTTATATATCAATGTAATACAAATATTAATATTAATACAATATATCCTTCAAATATTTAAAATGGTATCATGATCTGTTCTTCAAACTTATGGAAAAGTGTTTAACGATGTTCTACTAAGCGTACGCATAACAAACAGCATAATTCATTCTAACTTTTTTTCCAGAAGATCAGCAATAAATAATTAAAAAAAAAAAAAAATTCTAGCCAATATATCTCTTAAAACAACTTATAAACTAACGCATGGCTTTTATTTTAATGACAGGGCCGTACAGACAACACTAACTTTGCATAAAATTACAACGATTTGCTGAGAAGGCTCTCCTGTAAAGACATTCGTTTATTATAAGATCATAAAATTTCTTTTATGATCTTATATCTTATATCAAACAAAATTTCCGGAAAAGGAATAACCAGTTTCAGAAAAAAAATTTGTAAACAGACAGAAAAAATATAGTGACTATGAAATAGTCACTAGTAACAAAGCACACTTAGACACAGAGCACTTAGGCAATTAACCTAAGAAGCAAAAGCAGATACAAGACATGTGGTGAATTTGCACAAGTATCACAGCCTTTGCAATAAAGATAAGATATAGGATGGTTTATTTAGTTAAAGTGGTGGCTCTAACCATTTTACATCGTTAAAAATCAGTATACCTCTTCAGCAAGCTTCCTCTTTCTGGACTCTCTTGTACCTAAAACTATCTTTTGCAGCTTTGCATACGCCACAGAAAACTTATCTTTACCTACTGTACTTCGAATTAATTCAAATACTTCCTGAGCAAGTTCGTATAATTCTCCACCTGTTAAAATGAAATGACAAAATTCAAATTATTCTTAACGAAATTATTTTAATGTTGAAATAGACTCACGTTCTAGAGACAGCTCATAAAAGATCTTAATGCAGTGCATAACACATTTTTTTTACAGGTGTGTTAAATAAAACAAATTTAACCCTTGGTTGTGACCTATCCACATATCCTAAATTACTATGTTCATATGGTAACAGTGGGTAGCTTCTTCTAAGGAACTGATTGTAATAGCCCCACCCACTAAAGAAGCTGATTGTAATAGCCCCACCCACTCTAATTTGGTCATTAAAGGCGCTCATTAAAGTAGGCTTTGGTCTAAACTTCTATACCTAGGTATTTTTTGCTAATAGCTTGCATATACCTTCTAGATAGCCAACCTGGTGTCCTATTATTAAATCTTTCCTATACCGTTACCAAGTCAAAACAGAGCCCTAAACTCTTTCTTGAACTGCATGTTAAATCTGAGACCAACCCATCAGTCAAAAAAATTTCTACCATACAGGCGTTGTCTTTTGATCAAATAGCCAAGCAAGTGGAATCATTTCAAAATTATTTTATATGCTTATATTTATGTGTGTTGAAATCACATCCCAGAAGCTTCAGCCCGGTATGTAAGAAGAAAACTGCTGCGACTTTTCATTAAAATAGTCTGATTTTTTTTTCATCTAACAAACTTGTTAAGTAGGTGTTAAGTAGCTAATAAAACATAACATTGCCTTGATTAAGTGGAGATGTTATTTCTCTGTGAAGAGCTTTCAATAAATCAGCCAGACAATGTTCGATTGTACCACTGAGACACAAAGAGGCAATCCAACGGAATACACATGTTCTCTAAAAATAAATCACATTCTTGTCCCAAGAAAATATTAAGAAATTTTCTATATACATTACAAATTTTTATCAAAACTTCCTTAAATATTTATTTATCAAAATCAACTTATATAATATTATCAAGTTAGTAGTTTTAAACCCCTGTTAGTTAAAAGGAAAACTTTTTTCAAAACAAAGAAAGTCTGTTTTAAAACCTCAGGTATAAATCTATAAATCTCCCGGAAATAAAAAATTAATAAAATTCCACGGCTCAAAAACCTTATATCTTAAATCATAGAGATAATATTCAAATTATTTTCTATTAGTAAATTTATTTCCAGGCTCAAAAAAGAAAAAAAAAAATGATAAAAATTTTAATTTTTGATGTTTCGAGTCATAAAGTGGGCCCAGGGCCCCATACTGGAAATCCAAAAAAAAAAAAAATAATAAAATAAAATAAATTGGGGAATTAAGGGTATCACTCTGAAAAAATAAATCTTCAAAAATTACTTTGAAAATAGAAATCATAAAACGGTATAATATATTTCAGTTTAAAGTCCTCAAGTTCACAAGCTGAATTAATGATTGCGATATTTTATACGTCGTTTGATTTTTCTTTTTGTCTGGTGACTGACAGAAAAAACCTAACGCTCAAAAATAAGTTGATAAATCTTCGCCGTCGTTTATATTGTTAAAAACGTATAAATAATTAAATAATAATTTAAAATATTAAAAATGAAAATCTATAAATGGATTAGGAATCTCCAAAAGAACAGCGATGTAATATCAATTATTGATATCAACATTATGACGCCAAAATCAAAATCGAGGTGAAATAATTTGGTTGATCCTTGTTTCAAGATATTTCGTTAAACTTTTTAACTAAGAGTACAAAATAATATTTAGATATCATTCTTACGAATATTGCACCAAATTATGTGAACAAAAACCTTTTTATCTCGCGAAAAACGACATTTCGTCACCCGCGAAAAACGACATTTCGTCACCCGCGAAAAACGACATTTCGTCGCCCGCGAAAAACGACATTTCGTCGCCCGCGAAACCAAACTTCGACAAAAATTCTAATCTCTTTCATGAACCGCTTTAAACCAAGTTTGATAATAACTAAAGTTTGGAATTCATGAGAATTCATGTTTTTATTTTTTAAGAAACCACGTAAAGCTTTGAGATATAATCTTTTACGAACATTTTTTGACGATTCTTCTCAAATTACAAGGATCGCTTTAAGGCTCCAAGATATTTCATGGTTAAGTAGCCAATAGGTAGCAAGTTAGTGGGGGATTGAGATCGCTTTGGAACTTGGAATTAAACTACCACTCAAAAACACAAGCAACAAAATATAAAACGAAGACATACTTTTATAGTTTGTTTTGGTGATCGGGAATTTTCATATGCAGCAAGTTGACACATTTTCGTTACTAAAGATTTCATCGTAACAGAATTTTCTTTATCAACCATTACTTCAATTTTTTCAACATTTTCTTTTGATGTCTCTGATAAACGTGGGTCAAGTAATTTTACAACTTTAGTAAGATAGATAAAGTTCTTTGTAGCCTACAACACACACATATGTTATATTATTTTGATAGCTAAAATTCAAGAAAACATAAGCTAGATGAAATGCTTAACTTAAATATCGCCAAAACTGACATAAGCTTGCTAATTCGAAAACTGTCAGGCCAGTTCTTAAAGAATTATGATAAAAATTTTCTAATTGCTAAGGGTGTGATAGATCAGCCGATTTTTATTTGTTAGATATTGCTTAAGAAATTTGAATTCTCTCAGCAAATATCAAAAAATATATTGTTCAAATAAACTGTTTTACAAAATCCCCTTTTATACCAAATTACCTTGGTCAAACACCTTTAAAATGTAATAACAAGATACCTGGTCAGCTAAATCTTGATTTAGATTTTCGTCTTTCAATTGTGAACAAAAAACTGAGCAAAGTTCTTTAACCTAGAAGAAACAAAATAATGAACTCTAAAGAAATGTTAGAAAATATCAGTTGCACTTCAATAGAAAATTCCCTGAAAAAATTTTCTAACGTCACAAAGTATTTTGTCAAACTTGAAACAAATTTTTGAGGAAAAACAAAAAATGGAACTTTTAAATCCAACTGTGACCTGCATTTTGATTTGGACAGGTAGAAATTAGTGAATTCATAGGATTTTTGAGAAATCAATAGCAGTACAAGAAATTAAAATCAATGTCAAGAAAACATATTTTTGGACTACACTAGAAAATGACCTTCAAATGATTGAACTTATAACTTAGGACTTATTAGTCATAAACATATCTCATGGGACCAAAATCCAAACGGAGCCTATGTGTGTGTGTGTTTTCATTCCCATTCATTCATGGCCTTATTTACATTCTTATTTTAATATTTAATTTACTCTCAGTATTAGATGTGGGCTAACAAAAGGAAGACTAACTGAAGGTTTGCCAAATTTAAGAAAGTTATGAGCCTAAAATTGACAAGTTACTGTTTTTTTTTTATCAAAAGTTAACCTGTCAGTAATAAAAAAAATAAACATTTTAAACGATAAAGCCTTTATAATGATGTAAGAGCGAGATTATTTTGCAGCCATGTCATATATATGTGTCAGTGCAGAGTTTATTTTTATATGCGTGTTTATATTCATTTCTGTTAAACATCTTCAATCTTTTCTGAAATTGGAACAATGTATAGGATATAATAAGAGTTTATGGAACCTTTCGCTTATATTTGATGTAAACAACAGTAAATTTTTAGAATGGATGTATCAATTCCTACAGTATTGAGATTATCCAATGTCACAGAAGATTAACAATATAATCATCTATGTTGTAAAAAAGTGCTTTATGAAATTTAGACTGCAAAAAATCTTCCAAGTGTATTTAAATATCTTTCATAAATTTAAATATTTTTGGAACAGGTTTTGGATAGAATTAAAAATTGAAAAAGTAGTTCATATTGATGTTGATGTTGAGTTTATCAAAACGGAAAGCATGCATGAACTTACTTTTTTATTAGGGTGGTTACCAAAATATGTCTTTGGGTCAGGTGTAATGATCTCTTCTGGCGTAAGTGAGGCAAAGTACAAACTGAAAAGTTGAGATGCTGCTAATCGAACCCAAACGTGGGGATGTAATAGTAAATTGTATATCGAATCTAAAGCAACGAAGCTCATCTTGTAAAGGTTATTTAAAAATACACAGAAAAAAAAAAAAAAATTGACAACATAGGGTAATAAAAAGCATTACTTAAAATAAAGGCCCGTTTTAAGTTAGTCTTGGTAGTGCAGTCAATTAAATGTCGAACATAGGATAAATTGCAAAACAAGGTTTATCGAGTTAAATTTGGTTATTGAGTCATAAATAGATACATATCCAAAATCGGCCAAACTACGGACTACGGAAAATGGGGTTTTTGAGCTCAAATCCCCCAAAATTGACCCAAAAATCAAAAACATTAAAAGTGGTCTTATATGGTATCACTGGATCGGAAATGTTATGGAGATCAATTTTTTTTTTCTGTAGAACTAATAGTCAAAACACAATCAATAAAAAGTTAGATATCAATTTGTAAAGTCACATGACATGACATATTTAATGTTTTTGAGGCATACTCATTCTTTTGCATGTGATTAATGAATCACAAATGTGTGCGCAATATGATTCAACCTTCTGGTGTCTGTTGCTATGCCATAAAAGTTAAAAGAACGTAATAAACATATTAAAATTATTATAATTTATAATCTATATCGCAAAATAAATGAAAATATTATTTGTATTTGTAAATTATTTGTAAATTTAAATTGTTTCAAGATTTGACTATAATTTTCCCGATATAAATGTCGAGTGAAATCAAAGAAACGAGCGATATTAAAGTTTGTTTTATTTGTGAGAAAGCAGCCACGTTGTCAGAACATGTGAACATTACGAAAAAAAAAAAAATTCAGATTTTTCATGAATAAAGGGAAAGCTAGGGGCGATTAACTCAATCTTCACATATTTTACGAAAAATCTTGCCACTCCAATGTGAAATTCGTTGATACAGCCCTGGAATAATTTTTTACCAGAAAAATTTCTGAATTATACACCCATTATTGGCAGTTTTCTTTTCTTTGTTTAAATGTATAATGTCGATTTGAAACACTGCAAGGAAAATTCGGAAAGCAAACAGTTCCTCTGCAAAGCTCAGAGATTTTGTCCATAAATAATGCCGCAAATCTTTTACATTTGCTCCGGAGTGTACTAGCAAAAGAAAAGCGGCAGATAACAAATTGGCATGCCTCTTTTGTATCCAGATTTGTAATGAAGATCAGCATCCTGTTAAAACAAGTAGCAAATATAAAAAATTGTTGTAAAACACGTAATTATGATTGAGCGTTAGACGTTCTTGGTATATGTCAGTATTATGGTAATAACCTGCATACTGCTGATTCTGTGAATTTTGTGGATTAAAAAATTTAGACGACATGCTTAAGAACTCAATTTAAAGTAACAAAAGGCAAGCAAGATGGCTCATATTATGTACTATTATAAAGCAATATATTGTCTCTATAATTAATTAAAAAAAAAAGACCTGGGCACCATCTATTTACAAATTATAACATTGTAATTATTTAAAAATGGTTAGGAAGGATAGTAAAAATGAGGAAATAAACTGATTCTGATATCATTGAAAACCTGAGACATATAGCTTTACAATGATATATGATAAGCCATGGTTTATGAATTAAAACATAATTAAATAAGGTCATAAAAATTGATCAAAAACATACGATTAAGACTAAAAAAAAATGTCCAATTATGCCACAAAGTTCAAGTGTGGAATTTTAAAAAGCATTCTTATGTGTGCAAATACACATTGCATGATTTACATTTAAATTTTGTACGTTTTCAGTCGGTCAGTGTGCTACGCAGTTATTACGCAATTACCATCTTTCTCGTAATACGATGATGTGCGGTCTGTGTAATGTCACGTTTGCTTGACTTATCTCAAAACACCAAACAAACATCTGCTAACACCACTTTATTGTTTTTCTATTGACCATATTGTAATACAATAATATTTCGTCCATGAGATCGCACATATTCACTGTATTGTTATATTTAGATACAATTTCCGGCTTGGTGACTAACTTCGTATCATGGTTTGAATGCTGTATTAGGTTTCAATTTTACTTCAGCACACTGATTGACTATTTGAACAATTGTTTCCTGTATATCAATGTTGAATAATTCAGTTAAAAGAGTTAGTTCATCAGATAAATCATCTAACTCAGCGTGTACTATGTACATGTACATGTGGAGTTTTAGCTGGAAGAAACCAAAGTTTATGTTTCCGCACATCCTTGTCACCAAAAATTCCAGCTCAAATGTCTACAAAAAAATCACCATTTCGTTATGCATTCTGGTTCAAAGGACAACATCGTTTTGGGTAAGGCTCCTGTACTGGGAGGAAATCCTATAGGGTTTCAAAATTTTTCCCATCATCATCACCGGTGCGTTGGTTTTCGAAAACTCTACTTTCAAGATGTTGAACAATTTAGTTTGATATCATCCTCGTCTGAGGAACCCTATATTCAATTTCAGATTGTGATGTATAAAAAATCTTTATAACTATCATTTTCTAACCAATTAAGAATGTTGTCAACAACATCAACCGGTTTTATACAACTTCGACTAGGGTATCACTTTTGTGGATTTCCAGTGGAACATGGTTTATGATCTGTCATTTAAAAAAAGTTGTTTTCAAACCGTCAGACATGTGCAGAAGTGAAAATAAAGTCTCTCGTAATATTAATTGAGAATTTAAAAAATATTAAGATAAGCCAATTTACATTTTTATCGGCTGCTGGGAGGGAGTTACTCATATAGCTAAGCCTGAACAAGGGAGTGACCCCGTACTCAAATATGAAATGTCAAAAAAAAAACAAAAGAAAAAAAAAAGTCCAGGAACGATCATGTTATTTAGATAGTTCTGTTAAATTTGATAACAAATGAGCAGCTGAGAGCAGCTCCGAATGACTGAAACAAGATCTCTGAGCTGCTCACAGTGGTTCCCGGTGTTGAACGAATTAAATCAAAGATTACTTAAAAGTAACACAATACCAAGTTTTACCCACTGTAAAACTCACACCGGTCAATTTTCCGCATACCACAATTTACATATGCCAACTTATTTGCATCTTACAACTTCTAAGGAAACGGGTTAATAAACCTCTACAGTCATAGGTTTTTTAAAGATTTTAGTTACTGACAGTATCAAAGTATCAAATTTTTAGTTGTTGACAGTATCAAAGGCTTTTTCCTGATAAAAACATATTCAAAAAGTATAACTTTCTGCTTCAAAAGCTTCTTTGTATTTAAATTTTTTGTAGTTTATGTCATAGAATTCCAACAAAATTTATGTCTAAGTTACAAATAATGTTGCGAAAACATGAGTTTCTCTCCCGGGTGCTGATTGCTATGACATTCCAGCATGGGTTCGCCCCCTGCAACAGTGAAGTAGTAGTTATGCATCACACTTAGATATGGTGATCGGTCATGCAAGGTCACAAGGAGTCAGGATATATACAATGCTCATAAGTTTTTTCTAAAGTTAAATGTATTTTATGTAGTTTATACGTTAATACAGCTTAAAACCAGACATTTAAGGTTTTTTTTTTGCATACTCTGAATACAATAAAAGCTGAAGTTTGCCAAGGTTCTTCTCCCACCGCACTCTCCAACAACTCAGGTGCTCAGTTAACAGTCTTAACAGTTTCTAAACCTGATTGCTATTTTCCTGAATTTTATTACTGGTCAGCTTGGTAAATAATAACAAGGCGTTATAATTTATTAATTTATATATATA
>JAUZNK010007112.1:0-25271 GCA_035046665.1 Euphysa ruthae
AAAATAACATATTAAGGCAAATATATATAAAATATCAAAAATATAATAGCATGTAGGTAGGTTTTCATATTAACGTGAGTAGCCAACAACTAACGGAAGCCATATTCCCAGAAGGGTCCACATGTGTTAAATCATTAAACCACACTCAAAGCCCGAGAGCTCTACATACATTTACCAATAATGATTAATGGCTGGTATGATTATTTTTTGCCCTAATTGGGGTCTATTGGGATTTCAATATTGTTAATCTGACGCTTTCTACTATACCAAACATGCTTAGTTAACAATTTTGTCCGCGTCAACCCAAAAATTTGACAACACTGCACTAGATGTTATCTACTCTTAATTCAAATTTTTAGACTTGGCAAGTTGTTAGGAACCATATAAGTAAAGAATTTAAGACTTGTAGAATACTTACCTTAAAGTTTTCTTTCATAAAGTGGAAGTCACCAAGATGTATCAAGACACTTTTAAAGTGGTTTTGGTAGTTCCAAAGGAGTTTGTAGGCGCCCATAGCTGCTCCCACGTCCAAGGTAATGTTCACATAAGACATATTCATGCAACTGGCGAGTGATTACTCTATGAACTATTTTTCCAGGCACATAAAACTTTGAAATACAGGTAAAAGTCAAGTTTAAAAACATTGCAAACGTTTCTTTAGGCATTAAAACTTTGTTAACGTCCAGACCTTTTGTATACATTTCTTAGCGATATATTTTAGTAGGATTATAGTAGCTTTGAAAATATTTTATAGTTGTTTTTAGCATCTTTTTCGAAAAAGTTTCGAACAAAAATGTCATTTTCAATAAAGCTTTTAAAAATGAAAAACCCTAGGTTATTGATGACGTAATAGCATATGCCAATGATTTCACTATCTCAATTTCAATAAGTCATTGTTTTTATAGTTTAAAGAGTAAATCCGGAATAGTTATTCCGGATTTACTCTTTAATAGTTATACCGGATTTACTCTCGCGGCAATAATTATTGCCGCGGGAATTTCGTGCCACGCTCGGTGTTGCAAAAGCTAAAAAAGCCCAGTTTAATGGAATTGAAGCAAATAAGTTATTAGCCCGCCAAAAATATTTTGGATTTTGTGTGATATTTTTATATTTTGTTTTGGTATTTTCTGTTAAAGTATTTCAGAATAGATAACGATGTTTGCAATTTGCTATCGAAGCTTTTGTATAATAATCATAAAACTTTTATTTTGGGCACGTTCATAACATGACTTTTTATTCAAAGCTACAAAGACATAATTTAGACATTTGTTTTCATTGAATTTAGATATTTATATTAAATTAAACGCAGTGTATATATTAAATGCAGTCAGTAGATTCTACCAAAAATGTTGAATAATATACAATTAGAATTTTTAAAAGAATATCATCAATTGACTTAAAGTTAAACATTTTTCCTACAAATAAAGTTTGTTTTCATTAAGAAGTCCAGTTTCCTATCTAACAAATTTCTAAGTTCCTGTTATTTTTAGAGATGACAGCCTGATTGCAGTTCTTCAAAGGATGAACCTACAGTTTCAACAACTGCCAGTCGAATGAATGACACTGAAATGTTTAAGTATACACCATATTTGGCAGAAATTAAACAATTTAACTGTTTCGATAACGATTACGCATAGTTGACCCAGGTGTAAAAAAACTAATGAAAATAAAAAAAAAATTTTTGCCATCTAAGACTAAAGAACTGGATCGGCAGAAGTTAGAGAATAAACGATTTGAAAGAGAAGAACGAAGTAAAATGAAACTGCAAAAAGACGTACTAAAAATGCAAAAAAATTTAGACGAAAATGACACTGTTTTTGAGCCAACCGCATTAGAAACCCTCAAGAGTGAAAACGAAGAAGTTTATAGACGCGGAAAGAAAATGAAATTTTCTATAAACGTATTATGGAAGGTAAACAAGAAGTTGAACACATAAATAAACTTGAAATAAAACCAATCTCACAAAGTTCACATAATTCTTATGCTAACTCTTGGAAATCAACAATTTCAACAAAACGTGCAGTCAGTCTGTCCATCTGCGTCCGTAGCTATAGAAAAAGCTATAGAGTAAAATCTGCTTCAAAATACAAAATTAAACGAAAAACCTACAGGTAGATCAATGAAAGTATTATTAAAGGTATTTAAATCCACACGCTTTGAAAATACCAAACAGAAGGAGATAAACAACATCAACATGCTGACCACTGAAAAGTTGATGCTGGAAAGGCTATAAAGAGGTTGTGGAATAGATTTCAACTCAATGTCGATATAATACATATCACAATATTAGAGTTGTATCACGTAACCCATTCAAGAATCCAGAAAATCAAACATTCAATGTAAAAAATAAATAAAAAACAGAAAATATAAGAATGATATCTACAACCATGGCCGTATTTTATGTGAATTTTATCAAATTTTAGCATAAATTTACATTTGAAGTGAATTTCTTGACATTTTAAGTGAATTTCTTGACATATGAAAGTGAATTTCTTGAAAAAATTCTCAAAAACTTGTCACTTTCATCCCTTACATCTAACAAAAAAATTATAATATTATTATTTTTGATATCTATGTTCTAAAAGTTTATTAACCAAAAGATAAACAAGGTTGAATATACCAAGGGTGTTTATCCATATTTTTAACTGCTTGTGGTATTTTTTTCAATTAATGAGGTGTCTTAATGGCGTATAAGTGTCATTATATTTTGACCATGATTTCTAAAAAATCAGTTTGCCTAAATTGAATTGAACTAAGTGTTTCCGGTAAAATCTGCAGAGAATCTTTTAATTCATCATTTTGTCCCAAAAAAAAAGTTGAAATTCCGTTTTTTTCATGTACTTATCAGTTTTTTAGATACCATGGAATTCCAAGATTTTTGAAATCAAGATTCTGCTGCAAATTTAATCGAGAGACCTCATTTTTATTTGATGAAATGTAAAAAAACACGGTAGCTATTCATTTTCATAGTGTAACAAGGACATTAGAACTGCCTTACTACCTTTAAATGGCATAACAAATTTTACAGAAAATATATTATATGACACTTATCAAATTTTAGCAATTCATATTTGATGCATGTTGTAAAATTAATTTTCTTGACCAAAATTGAAAAAATGGTAACAAACCTAAATGAGTAGTGACTTTTCACTTTCATCCCTTAGATCCAGCAGAGAATTTTTTTTCATTTTTTTATATTTCTAAGTCTATTAAACCATCATCACACATTGGCAATTACAGTCGTTATATTATGTCTAAACAGAAAAATTGAAATGGTTTGATTTATGATTAGATTAACAATTTTAAATTCAACAGAATTATGATTTACGCGAGGAAAGACAATCAGGGATTTAAAGTACATAGATTCGTGTTTGTATTTCGAAAAATTCTGATGCACTAAAACCAACCGTTGTTTTGAAAAAAATATTAGTCAGTTGAAGATATTTTTTTTATTAGTAAACAGTCATTCAGAAACTTAACTTTTGATGTTTTCGCTAGCCAAATTTAGTAGTAAGGACTCTAAAGCTTTCCAAAAGACTAAATAACTTTGAAATAGACCAGAGTTGAATGAAATTTTTCAAGGGGTAGGAAAATTTTTTTTTAAAAAACTAAAAACAACAAGTTGAAACTCTCAAAAACAACCCACAACATTAACTTAAATGCTAATCATTTATACATAAACAAATAAACACACGAAAATCAAACAATGCTAATTAACTGCAAAAATGAAACATTAAATTCACGATTGTTACGCCCACTGCTAATTCCTGTTGTGCCTGCGCCCTGATTAGTCGTTCAGCCAGACGAAGGTTAAAAACTCGACGAAAGCCTGCAATCTATAATGGCCTGTTTGTGCTCGGCGGACTGGAAACCCGTGTTTAAACGTATGCGGAGACAAACCCCTTGAATTCATGCCCATCGTGGACCATAAACTTTCTTGTATATGCTAGTGAATGCAATGGCAGCTTCTTCTGCAGACTTCGAGTTCAATGGTATTCATTCATTTATTTATTTAACGGTGGTCATGCTTACATAATTTTATACGAATATAATTAAACACTAACATAGACCAAAAAAACTTTTAAATGTAAATTACAAAATCATAAAACAAAAACACACAGAGAGAACTAATTAACAATATATTGGTTATGTATATGATTTGCAGATCCAAGACTTAATAGTTGATTTAAAATAAGGCAAAGATTTGGTACTTTTGTAGTGTAGGGGGAGACTATTCCAAAGAAAACACGCTTTAAAAATAAGTGAGTTAGTTTCGAAAAAGAACATATCATTTATAAATATAAAAAAAACAGTTAGCCTTAAAATAGAGCCTTGTAGAACTCCTAGTACGATGCTCAACCACTCACTAAGCGTCGAACCTAATTTAACCCTTTGTTTTCTTAATTGGAAGTAGCTTTTTATAAACCGCAAACTTTTTTTAGAGAACCAGTAAGCCACGAGTTTTGCTAGCAGAAGATTATGTGGAATGCAGTCATGAGCCTTTGACAAGTCCATTAAAATGGTCCCTATAATACCTTTTTTAACCAGGCAATTTTGACACTAATTAATAAGGCGAAACAATGAATTTTGGGTGGAGAACCCTTTGCGAAATCCACAAAGAAGAGGAGAGAATTTATCGCAAAAGAAGCGGGTTATTTGTAAAAATACTTCGATAGTGAGGAAGAATACTGATAGGACGTTAGTTCCCTTTCTCAAAAGTATCTTCCTTCTTATGAATAGGAGTTACGTGTGCCCATTTAAGAAAGTCTGGAAATGTTCCGTTATTCAACGAAGTGTTAATGCAATCAGTAATTATTGGACTGTGAGAGTAAAGTTTTAAAACTAAATTCTAAATCAAAATCATTCACAGCTATTTTTTTTTTTAATTTCTATATATGACTATACTGGGAGACATTGTCAAGTATTTTGATTTCAGATTCAACAGGTTTGAGTTTAGGAAGAGAGATTTTTGTTCGTTAATATCAGATCAATGCTTACGCCACGAGTAGTCTTAAAACATGTCTTTCTCTGCATTAGATTAGTCACGAATGGAGCGCAGTATTATGCTGTAACCCTCCAGGTTCATAGCAAGTATTATTGAGCAAAATCAAGTTCTTCAGACGCCAAATGATTGTTTTTGTATTTCTTCTCCGTCATTGTAGATTACAATTGACGAAATCATGTATTCAAGTTCCCCAATAAATCTCCAACGTTGCCTGTTGCCAGACAACTGTTGCCAGACAAACATTATTACATGTTATTATAAATGAATATTTTTACAGGGTGAATAATTCAATACAAAAATAGTACTGCTATCAATATGCGTCCTGCCTTAAATAATTTAGAAGTAAAATATCAACGTTTAAAAAGAAAATTAGAATTAAGTTCTTTAGAAATTTAGCTTTAGTTTTTGTCTGAATTTATTTAATGATGACACTTCTCGGATGTGTATTGGCAGCGCATTATTTATATGTGCACCTGTGAAATAAAATCCTTTCTTTGCATTCTGTAACTTCACTCTTGGTAGGTTGACAGAGATGAGGTTATTTCTTGTTCGATGTCCATGATTTAATTTGTTGAAATAATGTTTCAAATTACTGCAGACATCGTTATCACTACATTGAAGAACTAGCAAACATTCTGTTGGCAATTAGTTGGCTCTCCTTTCGAGAAAAGCCAGGTTGTTCAATTGGGTTTTATTAAAGTCTACGTTAACTAGACCACAATATGAATGTAATGGTAGGAGCATCGTGTTAAATGTTGATGTAACTGCTCTATCTGTTAAGGGTAACTTGTCGTAACCTGTCCAGGACCCTCAGTTTGGATTATGCTTTTTGATAAGATAGTTGGAAATTTTCACTAATGCATTCCTATTATTGATTTTCTATCTAAAGGTTATTATTAGTAGTTAAATATGCTACTTTGGTTTTAATTTATTTTAAAACTTTTCATATGTAATCAATATATAAAGGTATGCGAAAGCATGGCAAGCTTGTTGGCAAACCAAAGTTAAAAATGGTATATGGTAATTGATGATAGAAGAAAGCTGCAACAGAATTCAATAAATAGCAGATTTTCTTAAGCCACCATTGATTAATATACAATAATGCTGTAGCTAAATAGTAATAAATTCTCACAATGTCGACGGTATTGAAATTTATTTTCATTTGGTAATTAACAACAAATATATCATCTCTATTATTTCGATTTAATTATTCTCTACTGTACAAATATTGTTAATAAAGAAATTTAGGAATGACTTTTAACGCGAATTTCACAGAAAATTTTTTTGAAGTTCAGCGAAAAAAAAACAAATTTCCTTGCTACAGAGAATTTTTCGCGTTATTGCCAAATGAGCTCCAGCTGCAGAGCTCGCTACGCTCGCTTTTTTGCTTTCGTAAATAACTAAGTACAAAGTGGTATCAACATGTAAAATAGAAATCGGCTTTTTTTCAAGTATTTAGTAGCTGAATTAATTTTTAAAATTTTAAATCTACCTTATAGCGGAAATAATCACCATTACTAGACTTTGCATTGCTTCATTAACAATCCGATGAATGTTATTCAAGTCATTTATCGTTAAAGGAAATTCACATTTTTGAAAGTCATAATACTTGGGCATAACATAAAGTGCATTAGGCATCTAAAAAGAGGTAACTCGCAGATCTCTGTCACAATCAGGAAGACCAATTGGAGAATCTGCTAGTTGAGTTAATGATCGAAAAATGATTTTTGGTTTCTCACTTTTCTTCCAGTTTCTAATTTTGGCACAATTTTTTATACTTATGTTTATTTTTTTTTTTTAGTTTTTAATTTATATTCCTTTTTTTTTTTGTTTCTCCTTTCTTTAATTTGGTTTTATTTTTTATTTGGTTTCTTATTTTTCTTTTTTGGTTTCTTTTTTTTTTAATTTGTTTTAACTTTTCAATTAGGTTTCTTCTTATTTTCTTTTGATTATTTCGTCTTCCAACTTGGTTTTGATTTTTTATTTTGGTTTTAATGTTCTGTTTTAGCTTGTCCGTTTTGGGCCACCTTAGTAACAGTATTGTACTTGGTTCAATGATATTTATCAATTACTGCCGAGTTTCAAGACTTTTTATTAAAAATATCGGGAATCATGAGGTAAAATAATAATTAAAAGTTACGTTTTAGTAACTTCTGAAACATTTCTGCCCTACTGCTTCTTACCTGTTTATTTATGTACCACCAACTACTCAATAGCTTTATAAAAAATTAAAAAAAAAAAAAAAAAAAAAGAAAAAAGTCCGGAAAAAGCAATGAAATAAAAGATAAAAACACTAGAAAAAATTAATATAAAAAAAAGTTATGTTGATTTGATTTGCCACCATTTGATTGTGCTGGGTTTATTTTTAACTCGATTTGTGGACGCTCGTTGGGTTTTAGGAGTAAATATTAGAAATAGTAAAAGTGCAAATCCTACCATGAAGGTGCAACAGTATCAGTTCAGTTTAATCAATATGTTTAGCCTAGTTTATTAAAATTATATGTGTTGCGCGTGTCTGCCATATTGAATGATATAGCAGACAATTTAGAAGAAAAAGAATACGTCATTTGGACAATTTTTTTTTCAGAATTTTTGGGAAAAAACTGAGAATGATATTATCAGAATCTGTTGAATCAGAATGTCATTATTCAAATAAAAATGGTCAAGTAGATTGTTCATAGACTCTCAATTGCTAGGAGAATTGCACTACAAAAAAAAAAATTTTTTTTTCGTTGAATTTAAATTTACATCTCTCTATCTCATAAGTAAATTTATCTTGATCCATTTTATTACAAAATTTAACTAAAGCAGACAACTTTTCAAACTTTTTTGATACCCTATTGAGTTATAGATAATTCCTCAACAAAATTCAAAACATAACAAAAAATTATAGAAAATAGATTTCAGCTGCAGTACTTTCCTACAGTATAAGACGCCTTTAACTTCTTTTTTAAACTTCAGTGCTTTATATGACACTAAAAACGTTAGTGCTGTTTGTTATAAGTATGTTGTTACTCTGTAAATATTTTGGTGGAGTTTTAAAAATTGTTTGTATTGCGTTATTGGCCTTGATAGGAATATTTCTTTTAAGACTGTATTATTCTTGAACTATGCATAATTTATAAGAAATTTGAATTTTGAGTTTCTTGATTCTTATAAAGTTATACCCAAATATTTTTTTTTAAAGATTTTTAAGTATAAAAAAAGGAAAATATTTTTAGTAAAATTAGCTGATTAGTTTTAGATGTGATATCGAATTTTTAAACTCAAAATTTTCATAGCTATTAAAAATCTTGATGATATGATTTTGAAAATTTTTCAAGTTGTTTGGCAAAATTCCAGTACCGCTTTTTATAAAGATTTTTCTTTTATAAGAATGGATATATAAAGGTTTGCAAAAGCATGGCAAGCTTGCCATGCAACAGCAACAAATCTTCTTACGCTACCAGTTATTAATATACAATAAAGCAATAAATACAATAAATTTTCATTCGACAGTATTGAAATTACTTTTGATTTAGTTTTGACCTATTGGAAGAATAGTTTATCCAAAAAAAAAAAAAAAAAAATGGTTTTGTGGTATATCGGATACTTAGTGAAATAAACGTGTTGTTTTTAGTTAAAATTATATTTCAATTTAAAACGAATCTTAATTTAACTTACAGTTAAGAAACACCCGCCTTTGTTTAAAGCCATGAAATTAAATATTAAAAAAATTTTATGTTTACATTGGAATGGAATTTTAGCGATTCATTTGTTAAACGTTTAATTCTCTGTGGACAGTAGTGAAATTAATTTTCATTTGGTTTTGATTTGGTAACTAACAACAAAGATATCATATTTTATTGCCTCGATTGAGTTATTCTCTACTGTTCAAATATTATTAATAAAGAAATGAGGAGACGAAACAATATTGTCTCAACATCATTATTCTCTATTCTTCAAATATTATTATTAAAGAACTGGGAAGGCGAGACTAAATATGATAAAAATAAGCAGGAATTTAGCACCGAATTTTGTTTTGGTTCAAGAACCTGCGGAGTCAGCAAAAAAAAAACCATTCTTATGATAGAGTATTTTTCGCATTGTTGCAAAATGAGCTCCAGCTACAAAGCTCGCTTTTTTGCTTTCGCAAAAATTCAATTGTTTATTAATTTAGTATATGGTTAGTATGCAGCTGGAACTTATGTTATATTTTTCTATCAAACAAATATTTTGAAATTACATTGTTCTGGAAAATCTATTAAAGTGAAAAAACGCTTCCTTAAGTGTATTTGTACGATGTTACTGAAATGTAGGTTGGTTCCTATATTCATACCCTTACGATTTTTCTTTTTCAAATCTGAATGGGAGTTTGATTTTTAGGACATTTGGTAATTATTGAATGATCTTTTTAATGCTTCCTCGTCAATTGAATTGATTTGTTTAACATTTCTTCGTGGCAACCTTAAAATGGTGTCTAGAATTAAACAAAGATGATTATGTAAAGACTATAAACAAACAAAAATACGCAGAAAAAAAAAAAAAAAAGGCTAATTTACATGCTGTTTTTTTTTTTTGATTTATGTATTTCAAACTAAAATATATTGAATAGACTTTGGCTTTTGATTATGAATTATTTACGTAAAAATAAAACATATTTAATGTGTAAACAAAGAATAAATCACTTATGTGCATTAACTCTACTTCATATTGTAAATAAAATTAACGGCTAATTTAAAATTTGTTTGTTTGAAGGTGCGAAGGTGCGTCGCGGGCTGGTGTCAAATACACGAACGAGCACAAACAGTATTATTATAGAGATTAGATGGAATTTTTAACATTTTTTTTTTTTTTTTATATTGCAAGTTCTTTGATTCTGTTTAATGACAGAATTTAAATGGTTGGATCATTGTTTTAATTTCCACACACCAAATATGTAGGTCAACTTCTTAATTAACTCTTATCAATTAAAAATGGGAAGCTTCGCCCAACGTCAAATATGCCAAAAAGAAACTTCTTAATAAGTAAATACTTAAAAGTTGTATTTGTTTTAAAACTCCCCGTAGTAGCTAATGAAATATTACATATTTTCCCCTATTTTAAGTTATTACAGCACCCGCATTAAGAAACAATTAAACTCTATCATTTTAAAAACGATAGGTAAATAATATAATTTTATTAGGGTTTGGTCAAGATAATATTTTATAAGTTTTACGTCACTTTAGGTTTATCAACTGCTTGGTTATTTACGCCTATGAAAATTAAATAAATTCCAGCTGACTTCATTGATAAAAACAAAAGCTTGAAACCGTGATTTCAGAGTTCAATTTAGTTATTGAAACATTTCCAGAATGATTCCTTGAGAAAAGTTACAATATTTACCTATGAAAAAAATATAAACATCGCAGAGGAGCAAAAAATTTTCTTTTTGCGTTTGAAATGACATCATTAACATTATTAGAGCTTAATCGTGATTTATTAAACGTGGAGCACTCTATTGTAGTAGTACATAGCTACACTAAAAAACTAACAAAGGTTAAGTTCTACACGAGATCATTTGTCTCCACTAACAGTCAATTTATGCATCTATGCATGTAAACACAATTTCTGTTCCGTTGATTATAGCTCTAACTATAATATTTTATTGATTTCTTAAATTAAATTTATTAATTAAATAGAAGAATTTTCATGTGCTAGTATAAAATTTTTCAAATAGCTCATTTTATAATTAAGCAACTCCGAAGATTTGTTCTTCAGTATTATTACATGAGCAAGTTGTTAAATGCTAGAACAGTCATGAAATTGAGATTTTTATAATCTCTGAAAGGTTAATTTTTGATAAAATTTAAGTAAACATGTCTGTATGTAAATGAAGTTGACATGTTTAAGTTAGAACGATTAAAAAAATGACCTCTAAAAAATGAAAGACAAATAGGGCGTGGTGTCATCAATTTGTTGCTCTTTAATTAGAAAGTTTTTTGTTTGATGCAAATGTAGAAACACAGACTGGATTCATCCCATTTATCAAATTGCTGACAGATTCAAAAATAATGGACTCGACAAAATTTTTAACACTTCTAAACTAAATTATAGCTGAACCTAAAATTTGATTTCAATCTTCTTCTCCCACAACAAATCAACAACTGCCTACATTAACAAATAAAAAAATTCAATTTGAAATAACACGGTAAAACCACGTGCTTATAAAGCGCATATTTAATAACCTTTGTTTAATACCGCGTATACTGAACTCAAACTTATACAACAAAAAAATATCTTAGTTAGGCTTTGTAGCAAGACATAACAATAATTTGACACGGTTCTCAACTATTTCAACTGCATGCGAAATTTTAGCATCTTATCTGAAGTTGGTATAAAAAAACCTTTGATACGACCTTGATTCCCAAAAATTTGTATATAGTTGTGAAACAGGTGGTAGAATTTCTTTTTTGTGAGCAACCACTCATAAAAATGATTGAAATATTTGAAAATCTATTATTATTTTTTTTCTTTAAGGGTCATCCCGAATACGTCCAGAAAATAGAATATAGCTATAAATTTCAATTCTTAGTGTTAGTATCTTTGTTCAATCTAAATAAGATTCAATCTTCAGGAGTCTCTCTGTTGATGTGTTGACAAGGAGTTTCTCCAGTGTAAGGCTTGGAGTCTAACACTTGGGATCTGATGCTTCTAGTGCTCAAAGAATCATTTTTGTGTAAAGATTTTGATATGGTGTTCATTACTTCAATTAATTCCAAAGTTCGTGCTCTTTATTAAGACATTGGATCTCAAGAGAAACGTTGAGCTGTCAATTACTTTTCTAAGAAAAAAGATGAGTTTAAAGAAAGAGGGCGAAAGTCAGCTATAAGATTTAAGGAGACAGATTAGATAGTAACTCATACAAAAAATACTTATTTAGTTCAATCTCCAAGTTCTAATCATAAGATGTTCCTAGCATTCCAGTTTGCTGTTAAGTTACCTAACTCATATTTTAACTTTTAAAATGATAAGAAGGTAAAAATTTGGTAATTTTTAAATTTAAGTTTGTTTTGGAGCTCATGATGTAATTTTTTAATTTATCAGTGGAATCTGCTGCATAGCTATCGCCACAATCTAATAGTCCACGACATAACAGTTTCGTAGTAAATAAGGTTTTCGTGAAATAATGTCTTTAACAGTGTCTTTAACAGTTAAAAGTGTCCTTAGCTTTTATAAAATAAAAGTCTAAAAAAATTCTTGACTTATTCTTAACTTTTCATAAAATAAATGAGAAATCACCAATTCAAACTATTTATTATATTTTTCTTGTGATTGACATTTCATTTTATGGGCTCAAAGGTTTGGTGTGTTCTTAAATTTTCTGAACTTTTAAGGTTCCAAAGCCTCCCGCTCTTATAAAATTTTTTATGCGAGGAAAAGTTCCAAAATCATTTTCGTCACCTGTATCAGATTAGAAATGAAAAACACAGTTATTTCTTAGTATGTGCTTGTGAAATTTTTAAAGAATACCAAATACAATGTTTGAATAAATAATGTAAAACAATGTAAACAAAGTTGTGAAATAGCTGTTGATAAAGGTTTTAAGATTTTGAAAACATTCTAGAAATAAAAGTGCCCTAAGTTTGTGGTTTCGAATTTTTGAAACTTTTCATGAAAGTTATCTTGCATAGTTGATAAGGTGATACCAAACTTACATCAATTATATCTACCTGGTTGCTTATGGAATGGTAAAAAAGTCAAACTTACCCGAATTCCCCATCGCTTCTACACCGAGTACACAAAATTCATTGACGAGCAATTTAAGGTCGACATCAAATTATCACAAATTTAAACCCGGCCACTTCCTCAGAAACTGAGAAACCTGTGCGAGCTACCATGATGTAAAAGCTAGATTTTATCCTGATACACTGGGTTGAAAGATTTTCTTTCATTCTTCAAAGACTGATTTTTACTTTCCTGCCAAAGTATTTTGCATGTTTGCTTTTATTCGATGGTTCAACTAAGCGCTGTTGGAGTTCAGAATATCATAATTTTCTTTTTTAAGAAAAAATAAATCATTACGGAGCCAAAACTCCTCCTTGCTTGGCGCCTTGATTGGTGTTTCATCCTTAATGGCTTTAGGAGATGACTTTAATGGTTTTCCAATAAATTCTTCTAATTCGGAATATTAATTGCTTTTCGGGTTTCAACAAAAACCGACATGATTTCCATTTTTACTGTTAGCCACTCTTGAGACAAACATTGAAAAACCGGAATGCTCTCCGAACTGATTTACAATTTTTGTAGTGCTAACCTTGATCTTTTCATTGTACCTGGAGTGCATTGCCATTTGTAACCACGTGGAAAATTTTGTTACAAGAAATTATTTGTACTTTTTGTAAACTAGGACTAATAAGGAACAAAAAAAAAATGTAATCCAATTTCCATCCAGCTTTGCATCGGCAAAAAGTATGATCAACCATGGCGTTGGGAACAGGGGGTTGGTCAGTCATAATGGCTTCATAAATTTCATCTTGTATGTTCCATCCAAGATCCTCAGAACTAGGAAATCTTGGTCTTGGTTGGTCAGCACTTATCCAAAACTTTGAAGTCCAGAACAGTTGCTGGTAGTTTCTCAGACTCTATTTGCTGTTTTGGATAAAGATGTCATCGCCTTTTCGGAATATCCGTTACTTACTGGGAATGGTTTTTACAGTACAACTCTATAACAAAGTGGGATAAGCCATCACGTACGTGGTTTATGTCGTCAGATTTTTTTTCAAGTTGGCTAAATGCATTTATAACCCACAATGGACTGCTGTAGAACACTTTCCAAGATGCTATTCTCCTGAGCCATTTCGATATTAATATCTCGAACTTGGCCACATCGACCGGTGCGGAAAATTTTGGAGGAGCAAATTTTTTCGTAAAATTAAACAAGTAGAAGAAGGACATCAGTATCTGGTGAGCAAACCACAAGTTCTTGAAACGGGTTGAGACGTGAAATTACTGTTCCATACAGGATCATACTTCCTCTTGGTAATAAATGAGTACATCTTGTAAAATGGGAAGACTTATTTTGCACTTATTTTCATGAAGTCTTTTTGCATTTTTTCGTAAGTAGAAACCAATTTTTTCTCAAAGTAAGCAGTAAACTAAATTTTTGTCTGAACATGAGATAAGAGTGACTTTAAGTTTACATTCTCAATATTCGTATTGTCCGCTATCTTGTAACGGACAAACACACCTTAGGTTTTTTTGATTCTGGTTTTTGGCTTTAAAAAAGACATCACGTTACAGTCAAATATCATAGCAACCAATTGATAATTATTGGACTGACATAAAGGCTAAATCCTGCTCTGCACCAGAAGCAGTATCTCCATCACGGGAACTATCTCCTTTGGTGATCTTTTCTATCTTATGCTTGAGAGAAGATTTGTCGGACCCAAGTTCATTGAAACATCTGAATGAAAAATGGACAGTGGAATAACCGAAAATTCATACCGACCAAGATGGCAAGGCAGATCAACCTCTGGACGCTCTTTAAACGCAATGAGAAACCTTGTTAACAGGTGTCTTTTTTTCTTTAGCGTTACAATTTTGTTCATCTGCTTAACTTTAGTTGCGGCCACTGCTGCATTAAACTTTGCTAGCTTTCTTCTCTTCAACCTCACCCAAATCGACTCTGTTCCCTAAAGCCGTTCAGTTCAAAGTTGGTCAGCATCTTTTTTCCCCTCGTTTTCAACTGCTAAAAACTGTGCGAATAAATTATCTGAAAGGAAAGTTTTTGTAACAATGTTAAACATGCGGTCTTCTTCGTGAAAAGTGACATCATGAGTTGTAAATACTTCTGATAGTTTTTTTAACTTGCTTACAATTCGAGCAATTGTGCCTCCAATAAACTGATAGTGCTCCTTTTTGCTTTGGGAACCAATTTCCAGTGTGTCTTGAAACTCTTCAATAACTTTCTCAAGAGATGATAATTTATTTCCTATACTTTTAATACGGCACTGACCTTCATAAATCTGTTTTCATGTTCGATGACGTGATCGGCACCAATGGCTGAAAAAAGTATGTGAGTCTTTTCGGCAATGAAATTTTATTGTAGAAAAGACTAGGTTTATGGATCAAAAATCTGCAACTCACACATTTGCGACAATTACACAAGCGTCAAACGGGAATAAATTTGAAAATCAAATATGAAGATATAGCTTGACATTTCATGAAGACTTAACAAATGAAGATCCCATAAACCATGTCTGGTTGCACGGATAAACAGCAAGAGCAAACATGATCATGAAGTTCCTAAGAAACTTTGCCGGGTGCTTTAACTGTAAATCGAAGTTTTCTTGCATCTGCGGAAACGAAATTGACTGTAAAATAAAAGTTAATTTTTGCGTCATTCCATCGTTGACTCTCTCCAGGTAATCATCAATAAGATTATGTTAACATTGTCTTGTCGAACGTCTTTTTCTATTTCTGGATTGTTCTCTAAGAATGTTTAAAGATATATTTTCTATAAAGCCATATACAATGTTGTGTAGGTCTCGACTGACCTTTTCATTTGTTTACCGTCCTTAATTTTATCAACATTATTCGATCCATAAATACCTGCTTTAGTAAAGATACTGTCTAATCCACTGTTGTTAGCATATTTCCCAATGGCTTTCAAAAAAGCGAATACAACATACAATTCACCTATTCTAAAGACGAGTTGGGAGCTAGCTTTTTGCTTTGACTGAAGTTCAATGCATTTAGAATAGATCCAGTGTAATGATGGTCTTGCCTCCCAGTGAAACACCAACTCGAAATTTTTCTACTGCTATTAAAGCTGAATAAAAGTAATAATAATCTGTTGGTGCTACCCAGATCAAAGGTAAACAGAAAAACGTGGAAAACAGCTTTTGCATCATTAGTTAGTGAACTGAAAGCTGACCATGTCGGAAGTTTTTTGATTGATATGTTCATTGCTTTCAGTAAGAAATACACATTGTTGTGGAATTTCTACATGAAATTTTCGAATGATGATAGTGTTTCTTTGTATCCGTGTACGTTTTGTTTTCCGGGACTGGTTCTGGAAAATACTGTTGAGGATATACACTCTGAGGTTGAACACCCTGCGACACTTTACTGGAACAATCTAATTCAATTTTTTTCTGAAATATTGCTATTGCTGTGCCATCGAGTTGGTCTTTACCGTCGAGAGTGTCTATTTTCAGGTCGCAGTTGTCTATCGCGAAATATACTGGGTTTGTTGGAGACAAATGTGATGGTATGTAAACTCGATCGTTTTCATACCATATTTTGAATCTCGCGCCTGCGAGAACATCTAGTTATGGCACAAACTCATTTTTTTTTAAAGCGTGTTTTCTTTGGAATAGCCTTTCCCTACGCTACAAAAGCTGCAAATCTTTGCCTTATTTTAAATCAGCTATTAAGGCATGGATCTGCAAATCATATACATGTCCAATATGCCGTTAATTAGTAATTTGTGTGTTTTTGTTTTATTGTTTACTATTTTATAATTTACATATAAAAAAATTCAAAAAATTTGTTGGTCTATTTGTGTTTATTAATATATAACTATATTCATATGCAACTATTTAAGCGTTGCCAACGTTAAATAAATAAATGAATGAATGAACAGCTTCTTTGATTCTCTGGACATTATAAGTTCTAAATAATTTTGAACTATTTCAAAGCCTAAAGGCCGGTTTCCATTTAAACGAATCGGCATTCCAAAACAGATTCAGCTAATTAATGACCAGGCAGTATCTTCAAAACCAATCGGAAACGTGTTCAAGCTTTCAATATATGTGTAGAACGCACATAAAAAGATATTTTCAGAAAGTTTTGTCAACTTTGATTATTTTAAAGCATTTTACAGACCAAATGTGTTTTTGTTTGTAAAATGTACAGTTTTCACGTGAATTAAATAGAATTAATTATATAAGGTCAGGTATGCAGACCCCCTATATTAGGCAAAAAATGACATACTGCATACGAACACACCGAAAGTTATAGCAGTTTTTAGGTTTTATGACGCCATAATATTCTTGTCTGTAAATTATTTCCTTATTAGTCCTAGTTTCCAAAAAATTCAAATGATTGCTTGCTATGTGCTTAAGGGGAAGCAAACTATGACATTTTCTTTGAAGTATCGCATTGAACCTGGAATATGTTAGAAATAAATGTTTGAAAGTGGCGAAAGGTCATTCCGATGCCAGCATATGATTCATTTCCAAGATTCCACCAGGTAAATGATTCCATTTTTTTATTCAGCTTGGCTTCAGCATTCACCTCACTTGGCGCTGTAGCTGGATGTTCATCAGGAGCCCTGTCCATTTGTAAGAAAACTTTCAACCTTTTATGTCTAATCTTTAATGATTCTTGAGCGAAACACTCATTTTATGTTATGTTGGAAACATGTGGCGACGGTTGCAAATATTTTTATGCTTCTTTTGCTCTTTTGTATTGTTCTTATTTGCCTCATTGGCTCATTGGGTTCTCTGTGAGCAAACGGGACACCTTCGATGATATATGACCACTCAGAAGGCTTTGCAAGTAAATCTTTGATACTTCGATTGCGACTTTCACACAGTCTATTAAATTGTGGATGATATGCAGACCTAACTCGTTGATCTACACCAGTCATCTTAAAGATTCCCTATGACTTCATTTACAAATACCTTTCCTCGATCTTTTATTTGAATTATCATATGCCCATGTCTGCAAATGATTTCATAAAAAAAGCTGTGACACCGATTCAGCTAGCTTATTTTTATATGGTTTAGCCTTTGATCACTTTGAGAAGTAGTCATTGAAAACGATTAAATGTTTGCCCCCATTAAATTCCGCTAGATTACAAATAACAATCCTGATTTGTTTCATTACTGCCGAAGGAACAGGAACATTTTGCAATTCAGGAGAAATTAACTTTTTCGTTTCTCCATGTATTTGGCATATTTACTGACATCACCTACTATTTTGTGCCAAAAAAATCTCTCCGAACGTTTGGAATGTCTTCCCCGATGTGATCCATTGCTTTAGCTCTACTGTTATCAGCAATTTCTTGATGGACATCACGAACGATCTAACGCATTTCTTCTTCGGATTCGATGAAAAGTCGTATACATAAGATTTTCACCTTTAATGGAAAAATTTTGACAAGCTCTTCGAAAATTCTTCTTATTTCGCCTAAAAAAACATATTCACTAGTATTTATTCTGCCACAAAAAATATACATCTGCTATGAAAAGATAAGACAAGATAATAGACAACAAAAAATAATACCGAGGATAAACATTAATTTGAAAAAAAAAATGGCGGCAAAGATAAGCAAAAAATTTCACAAAAATATCTCCATTGAGGTTCCGTTACACATCATATTTAAAAACATTCAAAGATTAAATTCAGCCAAAGCATTGTAACACGAAAATACTAGTTTGAACGCTTGTGGATAAATCCGTGGTAGACATTATTGAAAAAACATGTTTTTTGCAAGAAACCAGACAATTATTGTGGGCAAATTCACTTAAACTGAAAGCGTATTTGTAAAAGAATTCGTCAGGCACTTTTTAGATAAGAATATAATGATGCTGCTACATGTTTACGCCCTTTACAAGCTGGTATTACATGATGTTTACGCCCTTTACAAGCTGGTATTACATGAAAACAGCAACTGTGGTTATGTATTGGGCAAAACCATAAAAATACAAATGCCATTTCTTCCAATCCGCTTGACACATAATATATTATATAATATATATAATATTAGGTATGATGAAGATTCAAGAAACGAAAAATTTATCTCGTTTGCGCAAAGAACGTAATATTTCAAAAAAAAATTTCAACAATTGTTTATCTAAATAATTAGCGATTCAATTTGATTCCCGAATGCTGTTGTAATAAGCTTTAATTCAATTAGAAAGAAATATGTATAATAAAAACTTGTGAAATTTATTCAAATGAAATTTTAGTTATTAAAAACTATGAAAATAGCATGGAAAAAAAAATAACTGAACCAAAAATTTTAAAAATTATGAACAGATTATACATTTAAAAGATCTTAAAGGATTTAATCTCAGACCAAAACTCGTTGGTAAGTTTTGCAGTTCTGAGGCGGTTTTTTCCATGTCAAAGACTATGAGAGGTTTTAAAGTACACCCAGATCGCAAACTGTAGGGTGGATGCTAGTTGTGTTGTTGTCAAGTATTCCATTGTTTAAAATGGTGTAGAAATGGATTTTAAGAGTATTTGCAGATTCAATATTTGCATTATCTACAACATAACTCTAGGTATCAGGTTTACTTTAACAAAAAAACCGTTGTTTCTCGATATTACGAGTTTTTTTTCAGCATAATTCAACATTATTTTTCTACTTTTGAAAATGTAAACAGAAAGAAAAAATTACAGGTCTAAAATGGCTTCGAGTGATACCCTCCTGATTGAACAAATAGTTTTATTTTACAGTAAGTTTTAAGAAATGTTTGTAATAAAATTATTGTTATTTGACCAATATCTGATGTGTTACTTCAGGTTTTTCTATGTAGTTCTTGTCATGGTGAGGGTAGCTAAATGAGTTTGAAATTTGAGACATTTAGATAAAGTTTTTTCTTTTTTTTATCATATTTGTTATGATTTAAAATACCAAATAACTAAAACAAATTTTTTCGAGATTTTTTGGAGGTGGGGTTAATGGGGTAACTATTTTCCTAAACGTGACAGTTTATAACAAATGACATAAGCATATGCACCCTACTTAATTTTGACCAGAAGTTTTCCCAAATATGGGTGTGCCACCATGTCATATGTGTTGTTATCTTGAAGATATCCTATCCATCAATGAACACTTTGCAGTCTTTAACAGTGCTCTCAGTTTACAACTTTACCATGTGTATATGCAGCATGTACTATAGAACCTTTAAACAACTAAAACTCGTCATTTAACCATGTCACTCTGAAGGTGAAGCTCGACAGTTCCATATCAGTTTCTTTCAGTATTTTGCTTGGTGACATAATTTCTAATGGTACTTTCTAGCGGACGTAAATTAAATGAACATCAATGAAAGACTGAAAACAGAATAAGAGACTTTTGAACTAAAAAATCTTTTGTGTTCAGTACCTTGTCACAACTAGTATGGCTACCATCATCAATGCGAAATGTATCTGTCGTGAGCTTAAATTCAATCAATCTGTATACATTTGTTAATTTTTAAGTGGGTCAGATAGCCAGTATTTGTGCATGTATGCACTTTTATATTCATACTTGTCAAGCTTTGTTAGAAAAATGATATAGCTGAGTTCATCCTGAATCTGACACCATGGCTCCAAATTTCATTTCGCAGTGTCAAAATTTTCAGAATAATAGCTTTGAAATGTATGTAGTATTTTTTCCAGTAATCTGGGCGTTTCTCTTTAATTATTTTGCTAAACAATTGCTAGTTTTTCTTAAGAACAAATTAAAAGTTAGCTGACCCTAATGTTGTTTTTGGACTTGTAGCATGGTTACGCTTTTCTTGCGCCATTTTCTTCAAGGATTTAATGACATAAATTTTTTATGTGTAGCAGTTATGGAAACACAAAATAGTTGAATTCTGCAATAGTTCTTCAACATTTAATTTTGGCGGAGTTCACTAGATTTATTGCATTCAATTATTCATTAGATAGGGATTTGACATATTTGCTTTCATTTTCACAACTACCTTCATTTTTTAATCTACGGGTATCAAAATGAAAAACACACAAGTTAAACACGATCACCAATGAATCACAATTAAACGTTACAATAATTTGATTTAGAAAAAATATACTTTGTAGTACTTCAAAGACGTATACACAAGAAATTATGTTCATTTTGATGAGGCTTTTTTTTCTGAAGCTACATATTTAGCTCTTTTAAAAACCATGCTTTATATCACCCACCACACCAAAAAATCAACAGTATATGACGTGTTTCGGCAGAAAAAATCTTTGGATTCAGCATGACATCAACAGTTAAATTTTTGAGAACAGAAAAAGAAGCAGGGATGATTAACAGGTATGAATCTACTAGTTTCCAAAAATCCGTATACAGAAGGATTTCATGCTCTAACTATGCTTTGATGAAAATGATTCAACATGATTGTTTTTACGCCTGACATTTGCAAACTTTTAAGCCCAGCACTTAAATATGGCTATCAATATAAAACTCAATGATAAAAAAACACCTTGTTTGGAGGAGACTTGCTTGTAAATTCAGATCGAAATCTTCGACTTCATAGTTTCATTCGCTGTTTCAATAACAGCTAATAGAGACTTGGCCATCCAAATATTTTCCTAAAAGAAAGGCTCGAAGATTTTTTACCTAATATGTTATCAAAATAAATATAACTATGGCAAGCAAACTCGGTTACCTTTGAAAATCATTGAAATATAGATGAAAGCTAAAAGATCTGGAAGTATAGATCTTTTTGTTAACACATATAATATTGGGGAATATTTTGACGTCGAATTTTCTTAATTCGCTACGTAGTTTTTTTCTTATATCAAGAAGATTTTGACCCATTTACCCCCGCCTCCACCCCCCCCCCCTTCCACCTTTTATAAAAAATTGTAATCACTTGAAAAAAATATAGCACACCTTAGGGAAGGAAAACCTTTTGGTACATTTATAACTTCCTTGGTCAAAGTCATTCAATATATCTACAATCAATTTTGCTCCTAACACTTTTCATCAATATTAAATATCTATCATTAAAGGTGATTTTATAATTATTAGTTAAACCAAAATTTTGGCCCAACAAAAAAAATTGTTAACAATTTTGCTACTAAAATGTACAAGAATGCAGCCCTAAAACCAATAAAAAGAAGCATTAGGAATATTTGTATTGCGTTATATGAATCATGTGCGATAATTTTTTCTAGCGTTATATGAATCATGTGCGATATTTTTTTCTAGGTATAACTTTAAGGAAAAAACGTTTGAATGAATAAGTTGGTTTAAATCTTTCCAATATTCTAAACCGTAAAGACATAATTCCAGTGTATATAACACGAACAAGAGAAAGTACCAAGTTTTCTAACCTCATAAAACTTTCCATCTACAGGATTTTCTTAAAAACGTTATATATAAATTTCTTGATTACATTTTGATCTCTCATTGTAGCAAATACGAATTCATTAACATATTCAAGGTTTTTAGACGCAAATTTTCCAGACTTTATGGTAAAAAAAATTGTTCAAAGAGCATAGCAATAAGTGACTTTTAAATCAAAATCAGTCAAACTTGATGTAACAAAAAGAATCTGGATAAGAATATTCGCTACATAAAAAAAATTTCTTTTATAATACAAGGTATAAATCGTTTTCCTATATCTTTACATGAATGATTTTTGGCATAAATAATATTGCATAAAATGAACATAATTTATTTCAAAAAATTTCTCTGATGATTTTTAATTGGATATTGAAAATATAAGTAGATTAATCACATTTTGAGAAATATGAGAAAGATTTTATTGTTGTTAGTAACTTGAGCCTTTTTTCCTTAACGGTAGGTCGATTTTAGCTACTACCACTACTGCCAAAAAGCTGTAAAATTTTTTCGAATTGAGCATACATTTCACAGCATATGGGCGTCCATTGCTACCTTAGGACCAGTGATACTTTAAAAATTACTTTAAAAATGAATCAAAAAATGTTTAATTAGCTAATGGTGAATGATAATGAAACTCACAGAAAGAAAGTAAAATTGCATAAACAGTAAAATTCTTGTACTATTCTTGTCCTGGTGCAGGTGTATGGTTAATTTATGGGATTTGATATTTACATACGCGTTTTTTTTTTTTATATATCTATGAGTTTCATGGTTTATAATTTTTCAGTAAGGTAAATATACTCCAACAATAGCCAATGATTTTTACTTATCTCTGTCAACGAAGCAGCCAAAATGATATTAACATTGATTATTCATCAAATCGAAGAGATATGCGTTTTTCCGTGTAATTAGTCAGGATCTGAGACTATAATTCTGTTTTCAGCTTTAGTGGAACTTGCGTAAATGAACATTTTGAAGTACATTCTCTAAGCCATGAAAATTTTCGCGAAAAAAAAATAAAAGGCTATTCAAAATTTATCAGGAAAATGGCAAGTTATTTTATAGTTTGTTTTCTTTGTTTCTTTGATGAAGGTTCAAAACGCTATGAAATTCTACTCATTCGACTTTATATTGTTTTGTTTTCCATTTATCATCCATTATTAACCATAATATCCCATTTTTAAGAAAAGCTATGGAAATCAGAGCTCTATATTTTTTAAACATTTTTCCCGCTGGGTACATTAAATTAATAAAAGAAAGCGGTCTTTTTAAAGCGCGGTCAAATCTTTTCGGTCATCAACATCTCATCAATTTTATTACATTTTTTTTTTATCTTCGGAAACATTAAATGGTCGCTTAAATAAGACAACTGGCAAAACAAAAATGATTGGTCCCGTAGGGAAATTAGGGTATACTTAAGTTTTAGTCACTTACATGTCTGGTAAATTTATTTGCTATGTATAATACAAAAATTGAATAATGCTTGCGAAGTGAATCTTAATCACTGGTTAATGATCCATCAACCTGCAAAGCAACAGAGTTAATAGTTTCATTTTTACAGAAAATTTGATGTGTCCAAAAATTTGATGCATCCAAAAATTTGATGTTTCCAAAAATTTGATGTATCCAAAAAGTTGATGTATCCAAAAATTTGATGTGTCCAAAAATTTTAGAGAGCTTAAGAGCCATAATAATTTTAATACATTTTTTGTTTTTATCTCTTATCTGTTGCAGATAAATGCATATTAAGGTGGAACCATTCTTCCATTATTCACGTGTAAATTTAAATGTATTCGTTATTTTATTTACAAACTCGAATTCTCAAATGCTTCCTTGTTTTAAATTGTTTAGAAAAATAATCAACACCTGCCTTACTTTTATTATTTTCTAGTGATTTTTATAATGTTCCATGACTTTTATATTGTTTTATATTGTTCGAAGATTTCTCTATTGTTGTATATCGACCGTGTTTTCTTTGTTTTTGTTTCGTAAATTATAAATTGTTATATTATTCTATGATTTCTATATTTTTTTGTCGTTATTTTTTACACTTTAGATTTTAAGATATATTTAAAAGGAGCTATTCTTTATGAAAATCTTAAGAATTTGATTTTTTATTAATTTGAAAAAAACAGATGTTTAGGTTTTAATTGTAATATCTATTTTCACTTTAAATTGTTCTTAAGCCAAATTGTAGATCTGTCAACTCCTTGATTTTGTAAAATAAATTTATATTACATTTGAATCTATGTGACACCAAAGTTCCCCGGGAAAAAGTGCTACTATTCCAGTATAGCGACCAACTTAAGTCATTCAACCAAGCCATAGAATATGGTAATGCTCCTATTAATAATCTTATATTATTATCCTAGGTAAAAAGCATCCATTGCTGCGGGTTATAATATGGAAACCGCTCGAGGACGATTTATTTCTTCATTTAATAACCAAAATGACATAGTTGGCACTGATCGAGTAGTTATCAACGTTGGCGGTTCAAGACATGAATGTTACCTAAGCACGATAAAGAATTTTCCAGATACTAGATTGCACTGGATAGCAGAAACTGTATTAAAAACTAAAGATTTTGATCCGGATTCGAACGAATTTTTTTTTGATAGGCATCCTGGTTGCTTTCAAAATATTATGAACTATTGCCGAACAGGAAAGTTACATTGTCCGAATGACGTTTGCGGACCTTTATTTGAACAGGTAAATTAATACATTTAGGTTTTTTAAATATATGCTGAGTTTTGACCCAAGTAGCCACCCTAATAAAACCATGTGTTATAAAGACTAGTATAATTATAATTAAAAAATGACAAAAAAAAAAAAAAATGTTATTGAACGGAGGAACTCAAAAGCGTAAAGCTGAACAAAGAAGTGACACCGTTAAAAGAATAACGAAAAACCAATAAGCATTTTTATTTTACATAATCAAAAAAAAAAAAAAAAAAACCTAACCCCACCCACCCATATAAATACCAACTCTCCCGCCCTTAATACCGAGTAAAACGACTCTAAAGAATGATTATTTTATCTAAATGATAAAAATGTTTATCAGATTACATTAGGAAAATTTTCAAAAACGATTTCATTAATAGCATCATTTTAATTATTCCATTGAACAATACTCTGATGTTTCATTGAATACTTAAACACCGAAGATTGAAATTCATTCTTTTAAACAACATCTTAGCAGATTTACTAACGCACAGTAATTGGCAGATT